>BMAV01023577.1:569957-596346 GCA_019973955.1 Trichonephila inaurata madagascariensis
AAAGCATAAATAATAAGTTTAACAAAAATTGCTTTAGTTCTCATTAGAAAAATTAATTCTTAATCACTAGTCTCAGATTCAAGATCTGTTCATAAGAAATGATGTCTTTGGAATATGTTAAGCATGTAATCTGCTAAAATCACTTTGTCTATATTCCAAAAGTAATTGCATACATATACAATATAACCATATTTTATTTTATTCTATCTACTTATTTATTGTATTATGGACGTGTCCTCACTGTAGAAACACAGTTACTGACAAATATTTGAATGCAAACAATTTGTAGAAAAATAACCTAAATATACATTTCAGACTGGCAGTAAATGAATTATCCAGTATGTATTATATATATGCAAAAGGTATTACCAATATCAATTTTTATACTTCAGTGAATCCCATTTTTATACCAAAAATTATCAATAATATGCAAAGCTGGTGTATTTCAATATATATAAAATATAAAGAAGAATATTGCGGGTGAAATTTATTAAGGTTCCGGATAATATTTGTGGTATTGACTGACAGCACCTATACAAATCGAGAGAAACGGACAGCTTATTATCATAAGATTTACGCACCATAGATTCTGAGTAGAGCTTCTTTTCTGTATACCACTTCGCTTTCATTTCTTCCTTGCGCATTGCAGGCGTAGGTGCCCTTGTGTTCCAAAGTGGGGCATTTCAATTCCAGCTGCCATTCTCCCTTGTCAGCATTGTCCGTCACGATAGTAGTGTCCGGAAGCTTTGAAGCATTCTCTCCTCGGAACGTCCACCACACTTCGACATTCGGCGCTCCTGTGTCCACCCGGCACGTCAATGTGACAGACGAGCAATTGCTGACAACCGGTGGCTCAACAATGTGCTCCAAGATTGACACACATGCTGAAAGAAGAAATGATACAGTTAAGATTCAGATTCTCTGGAAATTAAAAATAATGGTTCAGAAGGGATATTATATTTCAATAGAATTAAGAAATAGTCTGAGTATATTGCAACTATAAAGCACCCTATTAAGTTTTCAATTGTATATATAGCATATAGTTTTCAATTGTAAGACTTTAGTTTTATCCCTAAAGGAAATTTCTGCTGATATCAAATCATGTATAAATATTGTATTCTGTCCATTTCAATGAAAACACCGTTGTAAATTATATATATAAAAATATATATTCATTGTTCTTTTCATCACACTTCTTACATTATCTTTAAAAAGGGTTCCGATATATTATTTGACATTCTTTACAAAACATAACATTTTTAGAGATTTCGATTTTTTTTATCTAGTTTTTGTCATTTTCGTAATATTTTAATTAACAGAGGGGGAAAATGTTTATCTTTTCAAAATATATATCTCTCTCAATATACAAAAAGTTTTTCGTGATGCTGTAATAAATTTTTAACGTAGTTAAGATTAGCTGCAACAGATGGCGCCAGGATAATTTTAAAAAATTTATTCTTGCCTACAAATACTTTAGAACTACATAATACACATGCAGATTACAGCTTTTAAATTTGAGGCAATGAGTATGAACAGTTGTATAATTTGTACAATGAGGGTTGATTGACACCCCCGGCAGATTTATTAATACCCCCCCCAGTATTAATAAATCTGATAGACTCCTAGTATTAATTAATGATTTGATCGCTTTTGACAAAGGCCAGAATCGTGATCTGATTGTATAGCTTTGTCAAAGTAAGCCTTATTAACTTTGAAATATAACACACGTACAGCATATATCTATTTATTCTTTTACAATTATTATTTTGAATGGGGGGGCCTCACGCTATTATTTTTGAATTCTAATTTAAATATTTAACATTATTAAGTAACATTGGTTTCGTTTTTTACTTTCACGTTTTATAATATTCAAATTTATTTAATCCCTCTGAAAGAAACCATTGCAAAATCTAACATATCTTATACTTCCTCAGATTGTTTAAAAATTAATATTTAGCTCCTTTTTCCGAAACTGGAATATTATTTATAGATTATTTTCACATCTCACAAGAAAGTTTATAAAATTAAAAGTATGAGTTGCTTCATCTCTCTTATAACAATGAAACACAGGTTGCTTTGTTTCTCAATTCTGTTTTCATCGACCATTCCTGTAGGTTCTACACTGTGCATATTTTCCAAATTTTTTCAGCCGATAACGTTGATAAATGATTTGGCCTGTTTAGTGTTTTTCACACAACAAAAGCAAAATAAAAATTTCACGGATGCTGTCAATCGATCACTTTCTGCATCAGTTATTCTGTGCAGAACTGAAGCTGGAAAATTTCCTCTCACTAAAGAAAAATAAACCATCAGACAAGTATGGGCGAAAGCACTTTACTCGTGTACATTCATTTTCCTTTGTGTGATTCTGCAAAAAGTTCTCAACATTTCACCAATAATGCTGATGTATATTTTGCTCTTCGGAGCATCATTACTCGAAATAAGAAAAAGTTAGCCGTTCTCATCAATCGACGATGGCTTACCTTATATATCGTAACGAACAGGAATCTACTACAACGGGGTAAGAAAAGTATGCAATCAGACAGGAAATCATAGAATGCTTATGAATCTTCACATTTCTTTAAAATCCCTACATTTTCATGTTTTATAATACAAATGTACTATACACTAACGAGTAAATGATTATTTTTGTCGATATATTTCAAACGAAGCTTGTGATTCGAAGAGCACTTGTCTCTTGAAAGTCGAGGAATATCGAAGTATTTTTATTTGTATAAGATTAAAAACAAATACACAGAGTAAATACGGAATTCATTATTTTTGACAAAAATGGACTTAACCGTGACAAAAAATATGAAAATACAGAATAACAAGTAATTTTTTTTTAAAAAAATGTGTCAATTCCTACTTAGGTCAACAAAGAAAAATTTTATTTTAGTTACTTTTTATTAAATAGTTATAATTAATATAAATATGTAATGTCACTAAATAATGAATCACAACATTAAGTGACAAAATAGAAAACGATTTTCCTTGCAATTTTCCGTTTCCTTTCACATATATGGTGTTGGACTATTTTTTTGTTTGTAACTGTTTATTCATTAATTAAATTTAATTATTCTAATAAAATAGTATAGTAAAAAAGAAATCACATCCTTAGAAACTAACCCATCCCAGGTGGGATTCGAACCCACGACCATTGGATTAGAATTCCAACGCGCTACAGGAACACAACTGTATATATCCCGTTGCACTATTATTTCTGTTTACTATTTATTTTTTAACCTAATTAATGAATTAATAATTGAAAAAACGTATTAACATCAAGTGTCCTCCACTATAAGTTTTAAAAAATGTATTTTTGAACTTGAATAGATGAATAGAAAGTATTTTATTAACGATTGAAAATATGAATAATATATATATATATAAGTATATATAGGGAGAGAGTGAACAAATATTAAGAGTTGAAAAATAGATAAAAAGATTCAACCTGTTATTTGTTAAATAAAAAAATGTTGAACGGCATGAGAGAGTATTACAAAGAGCAAAAATAAATAAAAATAAATGCATAATTTGAAAATTTAGCAAAAATAAATTTAAAGCACTTAAATATGAGTTGATATTATTATTCTAGATAAGGTAAATTATGTTACGTTTATGATTTGAAAATAACCAAAGTTTTAAAAAAATATGCCACCAGACATTTCCCAAGTTTAAAAAACATTTTGAGTTGTTTGAAAGCGCCTAAATCTATTTTCGCAGCCACTCATTCTAACCGTAAATCATTTCTAGTTTTTTAGCATTGCTATACGCGCGCGAACACGCAACAAATTCACAATAATAATCCTTTGTGTTTGAGAGAGAGTCTCAAGCAAACTTTAACTTTTCCTCATAAAAAACTCGCTATATACTCGTAGTTCAGCAATAATAGATAAAATATACTTCTGTCTCTCTCACTCTTTCTCTAGTGTGTGTGGGTAAAAGAAATATTTTTTTGAAAGTTTGCCAGAAAGCATTTATCGGGTAAAATCAGAGAGTCGTTATGTTGATGACATACGTTTGAAAATAATTCACATAGGTATGCGAAAAAAAGGTACTACTTTTTTAACATTCAATTAACAGAGTAGGGTTTTTTAGATAAAATTTTTTCAAACGCTTTTTTATTATTTATTATTTTTCTGGGCTGGATATTTTAACAAGCTTACTATAACTGAATAAAATAAACGATTCAAATCCCAATGTGTAGCAATTTTAACCTTTTAACTGTCAAATTATTTTGATAACTTGGGTACATAAATTGTCGAGTTTTTTTAATGCAAAAATTAGATGTTTAATATAAAATAAAATATATTTAGTACTTTAAAATTTATATTTTCAATTACATGCATAAACATGTTTAAGGTTTTGTAACAATTGTATATTCGCTTGAGGTGGCTGCAACTGATTGATTGATTATTAACGTCGCACTGTTTAGCTACACGAGGGCTTTTGGCGACGGACCACGTAATTTTGAACCATGGTCAAGTGACGTGGACGACACCTGAGCTGGCACCCCCCTCTCCTAACTACCACACCACACCAACGGGAGGACGTTTCAGCTCTCGACAGATTTAACGTGCATCGCGAGGTGGCTGCAACACAGAGTGGCACTCGTAAAAATCGTTCCTAGTACAACATTAGTAGCACTGGTAAAAATCGTTCCTAGAACAGCATTAGTGGCACTGGTAAAAATCGTTCCTAGTAGAGCATTATTTTCAAAAACAATAATAATAATAACGAATACGTATTAGTAGTTCAGTAATTCAATTTTGTGGGTTAAAGCTGAAAACATTTTTCCAAGCAGGAACCAATTCCGCAATCATTAAACCAGAGAATCGTATTTCCTTCCTTATCCTTTTTTCTATTTGCATCCTTTTTCTGAACAACAAACTTCGCACAGTTTTGTAGGCTCACGTTTCATAGGAGTAGGAGGAATATGGGATATAAAATGTCGTTCATTAAGACGGGCAAGGTTATATACTGTATGTGGCCTGCCAGGATTCTTTTGTAAAGAAGTTGCATCCACATATTTATAAGAAAATCTCTTCTACAACTTGGATTCGAAATTCTAAAAATGTAAAACGTTTCCCAACTACATTTTTATAGAGCAAAAATAAGTTTCACAGTATAACTTGTCTATTAAATGTAAAAATATCTTTTTATAATACTTTTTCTGACGTTTTAGGATTGTCTGATGAAAATATATTTTTTAAATACAGCGATCTACACCACTCATAGTTAAATTGTAGTCAAAAACAATCTTTGACTTGAACATACCTTAATTTTTTTTTTAGGTTGATCATGGAAATATCATAAATACTGTTCCTCAAACAATATCTATTGAATTGAGCCCAAATTAACTCTTCTCGATACAGATCCGGGTTTGACAAAGAAATGAAGCCAAAATACATTTCTCCCGATATGTGTATTTGGGTATAACAATAAGATACACTCAAAAAAAAATTACCCCATATAATACTTGGGCATGAAATTTTGGAGACACTGTCATGACCGAGATAATTTAGGGCATGACAATTAAAAGGTTAAATCAAAGTACGTAATTTATGTACTCTATATGTATACAGCCATTTTTTTTATCAAGATAAATCCTATGTAACTTTTATAAGGTGAAAAACATACTACAAATTAAATAACTTCCTGGAAATATTTTTAAGATATTATTAAAATTTTAAACCATCATAATTTTAAAATATTAATGAAACAGCATATAAATTATTCATTAAATCTTTCCAATTATTTCTTTTGCCGAACTGAGCATCAAATAAATACTCATCTGTTAAAACAATTATTAGAACGAAGTTAGAACGATTATTTTATTAGTTGAAATTCAAATTCTAGATAGTAGAATGATTCAATAAAAAGAAATAACTTGCAAATTAATTCTTGGAACAGTTAAACCTTTCTCCAGTTACCGAGAGAAATAAGAATTATTTCACATTAAAAAGTACCTTAAGTCATAATTATTCACTTCGCAACGATTGAAGATTACATCTCTACTTAATTTACATAAAAAGGAAAAATATTATTTTTGGCAATAAACCAGTACGAAATTTAGCACTTTTGAGATAACCGAATTTCAAACAATCGCTCAATGTCATAACCAGCCAAATTACCACCGTCTTTATTATACAACAGCTTAAGTGAAAATCAACGAAAGACACATAATTAAGTTAAAAAAGTCAACATGAAAATAACCATACATATTACTTAATTAATTTCAAGACATCACCTTCAATTTTTTTTTCTAACTCTTACTCTTTCTCTATGAAACCAATAACACTAAGAACTGCAATTTTCCCTGTATAATTCTTCACCTAACTCTTTTTGGAAAATAATTATTTATTCATGATAATCCAGGCAATCGAATAATGTTACAATTTGACAACGAAAGAAGACCGTTTGCATGCCATTAAATAGCTTCTTTCGGATTTTTATTTGGATTTACCTTTTAAAAAAGAATCCTGAAATTGTCTGGAATTTTAACGAGCGGAAAAAGAAGAGAAAGAATGAGACGATGAATGTTTCTCAGCATTAAACAACTTTTTTTTTTTTGGTCTTTCTGCATAATCGTGGTTAGTTTTAATGAGTTATTAGGAGACAATGTTTTTATGGGCAAATATAAAATACATAAAATGTGTGAGAACATTTCTTAGATACTACTATCACGGGAATCGATATTAAGCTTTCTCTTGTTATCTTTGATAAAAACTCTTGAATCTTGATTTCAAAATTAAAAATATCTCTAACGACATAATTTCTTTGAGCAATCTTTTTTTTCCCTCCTCCAAGATAAATGAAGTACAATTAGCGATTGTAAAAAAAAAAAAAAACTAAATAACTTTTACCGCTTAGTAGGATAAATTTATTTCCATTATAAAAGCAAAAGAAAAACTCATAATTTGCTTTTAATAAAAACGCATTTTCTTTTAATAAAATATTTAAACCATGTAATCCATTATCGCATTTTTGAGCAATACATTTAAGCTAAGTACTGAAAAAAAAATTAAAAATTCTTTTCTGAATTTTCTTTCAACGTGTATCCTGTTCGGTTTAACAACTAGAGTTATAAATATATATATTTTGAAACTTTGCAATTTCAATGTACAGAAAGATGATTAAATAATTTGTTCCGAGTAAAATAAAAGGATTGTATCGTTTGAGAATTCAATTAAAATGAAGGGTTTGGAACTAACTGATGGCGGGTTATTTTAAAAATTGAAAACAAGCAATTGAATGAGAGAGAAATTTCTGTAATTCTTAAAATATAGCCAAAGGCGAAGTTTTAATTAAAGGAAAAGCTGTTATAACTTTGTTATTCTGAAACGCGTGGTTAATTTTTTCGGGACTTTGGTTCTTAATTTCTATTATCATCAAAGGCTTCCGAAAGTTTGTTCATTAAATAAAAGTGATACTTTAATCTCTTGGCGGCTGTAATTAATCAGCGTCAGTCGCTTTGACTTAAGCAGACTATATTGGAAAGGTTGTTAGAAGTATACCAAGGCATAAATGTAATTTCTATAGAAAGGTTTAACAAAGAGTGCTAAGTGCTGCTTTCAATAAACGCTGCATTAAAATATGTCCTTTAATACTGAACTTTCTAAAACAAATCCATGTTACAGTTACGCAACGTTATCAATCCAAACTGCAGAACATTGAAATATGATAAGCATAAGGCGTCAAATGCTAAGATAAGTGTATAGTGATTATAATAACAAAGATATCTCTTTAAGCGCAATTCCATTTATAATTTTAAGGTAACCGACTACATTTAGAATCGTAATTTTGAAAAGGAGCAGAAATAGATCTTTCTTTTTTTTTAGGGGGGTATTTAGTGTTTGTTGAATTAGAATATACATATAAAATTGTTTTAAGAATATTATTTCAAAACGAATTATTTAAATTCAATTTTTTTTTTTTTTTGCAAAAAATGAAGAAACAATGACATACTTTCAAAACATTCTCCTTTCATGAAAAATGCTTCTATAATAATAATATTTTGTCTATATATTGCTAAAACTTTTGTAAAGAGACTGAACAAGTATTTTTGAAATATATGAATTAGAAGTAGATAAGCTACATTTAATAAATCGGAGTTGAGATACTTTACCATATATATATATATATTATTATTATTATTATTATTTCAATTGATCGTATCTCTAAAAATAATGTGAATGTTTTAAAAATCATTGTTTTCAATGATTTCGATAATAGATGAATATCATCATTAGCTATATATAGCAAAATATTATTATTATAGAAGTATTTTCCATAAAAGGAGAATGTTTTGAAAGTATCATTCTTTCTGCATTTTACTGGCAAAAAAGGGCATTTAAATAATTTTTTCTTTCACTAATATTCTTAAAATAATGTTATTTGTATATTCTAATTCAACTGACACTAAATATAAAAAAAATATCCATTTTTATGAGCTTTTTCAAAATCACGTTTAAGAACACAGTCTGTCACCTTAGATACTTTAATAATAGCAAACTATCTTATTAACTTATCCAAGCCTTTGATAAAACTAACAAAGCACATCCATAGACAAATAATGATTCTTTCTTTAAAAATACAGCTAATTAAACATTTTAAAGCTCAAAAAATAGAATTAAAATTGTTCACTCAACAGTTTTGACTTCTTGAAATTCTTTTAGACAGAGCTAGTGCCATTATCAAAATTTCTAGTTTATCTATTAATCCGCGTGATAAAATTCATTGTGATGTAAAAGTATAAAAATACAACTCACTCTACCACACACATACGCTCTACCAACTCAAAGGAACAAATTTAAAAACAGGAATAAATTTTAAAGGAGCAACAAAGAATCTTTTGCTGACATTTAACTGATTCTATCTAATTAAATTAAGTCACTATCAACATTGTTTGCTATAATTAAAATAAAATGTTTTTCCCTCGATTCGTAGTCCTAAAGCAAAGAAGACAATACGAGATTAAATGCTCAATGACGTCCTCGATATCGTAACGAATACCATTTACATTCCACCGAAGTTTCAGCATCCCTTAGTAACGAAGAACCTCCCTAACAAAGAAAAGAAACTACGACAGCTTGCTTATCCAAACGAACTCAATTAGACAGCGATACTTTTAGACCCGGAAATGCTGTCACAATGTAGTATCTTTTTTATCAAGGGAATAAAATAAGGCTGCGCCAGAAAAGGAGTATGTGAAATCAGTGAGGATAATTCACCAATTCGAAAAACAATATATATTCACGTAGAATAGATTAATTTCTCGTTACCAACAATTCCTCAGCCGTAAGATCTATTGGGAGCGAAGAATCGTCAATTTCTTGAAAATCTTTCTCAATTCGATTGGGAGATGGATATCATTTGGAATTAACCGCAGTCTTAGCTTATTTTCTGGTCGATTACTTCTTTTATCGTCGCACCGCCTTTAAAATATCACGAATCACTAAGCAGAAAGGAGGTGTTTAGAGTTATCAATGACTAAATTTATCTCTCAGATGGCGAATTAATTTATTTAGAAAATAAAAGCTACTGATTTAATAAAGGTTATATCATTGCAATCTATTTTTAGATTTGTTTTTCAGTTAGAAAACTTTAGAAAGGTGAATATCAGAGATTTTTTTTTATCTAAGTCAATAGAAAAATAAGACAACGAATATCAATTGCATATATTATATCAATGACATTTTCGTTTTACGTCTATTTTATACAGTAGGACCTCTATATAACAAAGTCACTAAATCCCGAAAAAAAGTCCGTTATTTGGAAAACTCGCTATACAGAGGTTCATCTTTCAATTTTCTTTATAAACCACATAAAAATATTTTAAATTCATTAACACTATATATTAAAAAGTAATTATTCATATCTTTTTGTAAATTAATATATATTTATTTTATATATCTTACCTACCAAAAAACAAACAAACAACAACAACAAAAAAACAAGAAAGTTTCTTGACGCCTTTATCCACTTCCTGAAGAATTAAACTTTTTTCTTTGATGCTCTAGCACTTACGTTTTGACATTTTCGAGTTACTAGAAACGAATTTACCAGTGCGGCTGATGAACACTACAGCTAAACGGAGACTAGTTAAAGGACATGGGGACACGAGACAACTCAACTGAGGGTGAAAGATGATATCGAAGATGTTTCCAGTGAACTGGACAATGGGGTTAAAGGTTAGACTTCTTGGATGAAACACCCGGAATTCTATAGCTCTCGGCGAGTTAGGCATTTAATAAAACCAGTTCAAGATTTATGACCACCATAAAATGTGTTAAAAGAGAGAATAATTTGAAATGTCAATAAAAACTTGAAAAATAGAGAGAAAAAATTGAATCACAAGAGAAAAAGTTCATTATATAGAAAATACACTTTGTTATTGTAGTAGATTATTTTACGAAGAAAATCGTGAAATGTTCTTAGTTCCAAGAAAAAGTTTGCTATAGAAAAATTTGCAATATAGAGGTTCGTAATTTGGAGGTTCGAATGTACTTAAAATGTGTAAATTGATATTTCTTTCCCATTAAATGCTTAAATTTCTTATGAAAAAAAAAATTATATCGACTAATATTTTAATTTAAAAGTGAAATTCCGCATCGTACGTGCGTGGTAAATTGTAAATTACTATAAGAATTTTTTTTATATGCATCCTAAAAAAAATAATCAGTTGTTTCGTATAATGATGTATTTTAACCATTACTTATAGAAAAACAGAAAAAAAAAACATTTCCACCTCAATTTTTCAAGCATGAATTGTTATTCATAAGAGAGAATTTCGCATTATGCAATAAGAACTTTTCAAAATTCGAAATATTTCTAAGTTTCCCTAACGAAAAGCTAATTTCCTTTGATTAAGATTACTTGACTAATGTTGACTCTAATAAGGCTAATTGACTTTGAATGTTTTATTCATTGTAGGTCAAAAGACGTATCCAGTTACGAAAAAGAAAATCCCTAAACCTTTCTTTTCTACTTCCCCAACTTTTAAGCCGTAACCTCTTCCAGACCTAGAACGAGGCAGAATAGTTTGATTATAAGGAGGAAAAACATAACTTTCGAAAGTTTCTTTTTTTAAAGCCCTATTAGGTTATCTGAAGAATTTCAAATTTTTGCTTTAAATTAAGAAAAATCTAGCAAATTCTCCTATAAATTTAACACTTACCGTCAGCCTTTTTAATCATTTTTAACCTTTCTCAACTCATAACTGCTTTTGAAGGGGAGAATATATCGCTACTGACCATTACTTAATTTTTCAATGTATCCCAAAACCTCCACAGCATGATTTGCCGAGCACTTTCATTTCCTGAAACAATTTTCTTAAAAGCCCTATGAGAATAAGTAAGTTTATTATTAAAGACACACGGAGAAAGTTTCCCCAAAGAAAAATTATCTCTAAAAAACAAATCCATGAAGAATAACCATGTATACGAAAAAAGAAACACACAGCTTAGCCGATTCACTAACAAGTTAAGTCGTTATTTTGTTAAATAATTAAATTCCAAATAACACGTTCCAGGGTTATCTTTAAATTTTATAAATACATCATTTCAGGGAGGAAAAAAAAAGGAAAGCAAGTAGAAGGCATTGAATTCAAATTGAAAGAACATTCAAATTAAGACAAATATTTCTAAGGAAAATATTAGCATCTTGTATTTTTATTTAATAAATAACTTATCACTCTGTTCTGAAAATCGAAGAACATCACGAACAAATAATTTATCATAGGTAAGTAAAGATTCTTGGTTCACAACGGATATCTTGACACTCAAGAGCAAATAATTTTAAAAGAAGTCACTGCTTTGATTTATTCTCACTCTTTTGGCTTTGAGAAATCGGAAGATAGTTATTTCTCTCCTATCATTAAGATAATTTATCACCTCGAAAAACTTAACTGTTTGATAAATTTAAAAGAGAGCACCAACAATAACTATGCTTTTTCTAAGTAAGTAGATCAAGATAAGTTACCTAGTACTCACTTTACAGAGAGAAAAAAAGCTTAAATGAGATATTATTCGAATAACATTTTAAAACATGCTAGAATAAAAAAAATCAGCGACAACTTTTTGTTTTATAAATTACTTGAAACGAAATTCAATTGTCTGTTCTTGAATCGAGTAGAATAAGAATGGAATTATTTTCTGGGTGTCATTTCAGGGGGAAAATGTTTATTTATGCATTTAATTTGATTATTATCATGTTGTAAGACATATATGTATAAGATATCATAACTGTAATTTTAAACACTGTAATGTCAGTCACTGCAATGTATTAAATAAGATGGGTCGTTTTGGATGATGTTAACTAAATATAATTAATCAATATTAAATTTAATAAGTAGGAAATTAGTCAATAAGAGTTATTTCTAAGTATTAAAAATGTGATATTTTTACTACTATTATATATAATAGTACGATTTTTAATACGGTTCAATATTTTAGTTAAGATATCTACTCACGTTCCTGAATCAATGTTTAACTGAAATTGAATTTTTTTTTTTTTTTTCTTTTTCGTCATTTTGTGAAGGAAAAAAATCGAGCAGTTAGAAAGAAAAAGTTTAACAAGATAGGGAACGAGGAAGGTCTATGCTATAAAAGTGATGAATTTTAAATACCTGATCTTAAGTATTATTTTAGTAAAACAGGAATCAAAACTTTAACTGCCTTTTATGAAGATCGTATTTTTTTTTTATCAAAATTATATAACTTAAAAAATCTGATACCTCAAAATATATTTTTATGCATGTTATTTAAAGTGTTATAAAGCAATGAACTAAGAATTTAACCTCAAAAGTTTTTTTTTCCCCTTTCTGAACAGCTTTCTGTTACGAAAACCATGCATTTTATAAAATTTTCGGTAAGAAAATGTGCAATGAGCCATATTTTTTTTTGTTTTGGTAATTGTAAAAATATTTTAGATTTTAGTTCATTGTTTTCATAACTGTGTTAAATAAGTTGTGTAAAAAATAATTTAAATATATCGCTTTGAATTTCGGACTAATTTTCATCATATTTTACCTAAAATACCTCATTTTAATAAATTTAAATTGTCATATAACTTCCTGATTGGTGTTTTTCATTGACTTAAGTCATAAAAACCAACAAAATAACAAAATTACTAATCGCATAGCATTTAAAAAAACTTGTCTCCGAACGTAGACAGATACCTTAAGCGGCTTAAATTTTTGACTTAACAAATTGTTTTTAAAATTTCATTAGCAATTTGTAATTAAAGTCAAAACATAACCATGCACATCATCCAAAGAAAGAAAATAATATATGATAAAGAGGGAAATTTTATTATTCAAGTTAATTTATGAAGGGTAAATTAGTTGCTTGATATCTACGTACACAATCTTGGCATTTTGGCTTTCTCCCAAATAGGGCATGATTATACATGTCATCATTCGTGACTAACTGACTGGAGTTTTAATATTCTACGACATAATCATGAATACATTTTAATTTATCTCTTGACGGCGTATTAGAATTGACTTAACTGCCGCTATTACATTTAGATCAAAATTAAAACGCCATAAAATCTTAATAATAAATAAATAATGTTTGACAATAAAGCAAAATTGTAGCCATTATGTAACAAAATAATATTATTTTATTTTTTAATTTAAGCTATCTTTTCAAGTACTATGAGATCAAAATTGACACATTCTAATTGTTTTAAGGAAGCGAGATTGGGAATCTAATACAGTTATAAAAAATTACTCTGTCAGAGAGAGAGGGTTAAATTGTTATCCTTGACTTATTCACCAGCTAAAGAGATAACTGTGTAGATATGTTAATAACGAGTTTTTTTTTTTAAAGTAGAGTTTTTCTTGGAAGTATGAAAGGCTTTAGGACTTATAAAAACAAGATTGTTTAAAGGACTTAGAGACTTTCCTTTGAAGTTTAATGATGCGACACTTAACTTTTTTCTCGCCGAAAACTTCATTTGATGACGAATCTAAACACATGTTTCGTACCATGGCTGACAAGTGTGCAGCAAGCAGAGATTTTTTTTCCCTCTGCAAGTGGCCTAATTATTGGTACCACCCCCTTTTCTTTATCCTTCAAATAACAAAGGAAAAAGTAAAGAGATCGCTTCCCCTCTCTGACTCTCGGGCTTTTTTCTTCATTAACTCCTAGTTCCGATGAGAAAAAGGGAAAAACCAGAAAAAATATGGGGAAAAATCGATAAAGCAAATAAAATTGGGAAAAATTAGCGATTTTTTTTAAACAAAATAACATCAGTAATGCTTTTTAGACAGTCGTGCAGTTATGCAATCTGCATAGCATAAAAAACACTCCAAGAGGAATTTTTTTTTTTTTTTTTTTTTTGTAATCAATTTATTGGAAAAAAAGAAGATAAATTGTGGGATTGGATATTTTTTCAATTTTTATTTAAAAAAAACTTGTTAAGATAAATTATCGAGAAATAATAGTAGTACTACTAAATGTATATGGAAATGTTTCATTAAATTTGATGAAACATTGACTAAGTTAAAACATTTCAATCCAGGATTCAAATTATAGCTCTTTTGAATTACGAAACTTGGTCCCAACTCCTACTTTCTAATTGTTTACTTTCGAGTTGCTCTTTGAAATCTCACCTAGCATAAGCTTCATTTAACACTTGCTACCGTGTTAGCTTGCACGCAGCTGTTTCACTAAGGAAAATTTAAATAGCGAGTTCCTGAAAGGACAGTGGAAATAATGACGCAGATAATATTACTACTACTTTCTTCGTATGAACTAGAAATCTTTAGAGACTATTCCGTCCAACTGAATGCCCTTGTGCTAAGTTTTGGTCAGGAGCAATATTATTTTAAATATAATTTGGATGAAAATCCGCAAATAATTCATTTTTACTGTGGGATTATTTAACAGTGCTTTGTGCAGTTAGTAGCACAGTTAAAATAAACAGGGAATAAACAAAGTAGCATAAATCATTAATCCCAAACTGATGAATAATAGTTACGAAATCTTTAGAGACTATTCCGTTCTACTGAATGCCCTTGTGCTAAGTTTTGGTCAGGAATAATATTATTTTAAATATAATTTGGGTGAAAATCCGTATAAATAATTCATTTTTACTGTGGGATTATTTAACAGTGCTTTGTGCAGTTAGTAGCACAGTTAAAATAAACAGGGAATAAATAAAGTAGTATAAATCATTAATCACAAACTGATGAATAGCAGCTACTAATAATCAAAATGTACAGATAAAACGCTTTATTCCATCCGATTCAAGTAATTCTTTCCTAAATATATGGGCCTGAAAATTATTAATTATTGTGTGTGAGTGTGTGTATGTGTTTGAGAGTGTACATTCGAGAGTGTGTGTGTGTATGTACACTTCGTATAATAGAAGTATATCCACAGTTTCAATTTTATAAAAGTTAACAATCATACAATATAAACTGGATTAGTGACATTAATACTTATTTTGATAAACTTAAAGTTTCAAAAGTCTCATTCACACTGGGCAAAAGATAAATAAATAAATAATGTTGAAGATAGCTTAAAATATAATCGCATAGTCAGAATCCTGAAGAAAAAAACTTTACTTGTACTATATTCTTAAAACTGTACTTTTTAAAGAAATACTCGTACTCGTATTTGGTTTATATGATGAGAGTTATAATGATGTAAAAATTTGACATTTTCCATAATATAAAAATTATCACCATTTCCGCTTCGGTTGAACTTCTGTGAATTCTTTGTGTTATTTATAGCTATAGATATTATGATTAGATGGATATACAGGTTAAATTTTTTTACCAAGAACAAACAGATTGAAAGAAGGGTAAAACGAAAAGAAATAAAAATGGTTCCTTTTAGTATTGAAATTTTACATTTTCCTTCTTGTTTTCGAAGGGTGTTGAACATACAGAACCCTAATTTCTGTTATCACTGGGCAACAAGAGCGGAAACCTAAAGCCATCACAATAATGCTTGGACAGTTGCATAACATCAGAACATAACCCTGGGTTAAACGAGAAGCTAGAAACGGCGATTGGCTTAGGTACAGATTAGAGCGCTCAGCCTGAAGTTATTTCGTGCCCAAACAACTTTGGCTAACTGCCAGAGTAGGGTGGAATGCCTCAACCAACGCTTAACATTGAGACAATCAATTTTCGTTTATAACGAGTAGAACATCTAAATTGTTAAGCTTGAAAACTTAACAATGTACGAGTAAGGGAAAGGCACCTTTAGAAGAGTTAAAATATAAGTAATTGAACTACTCAAACAAGTGTAATTTCTAATGCTTAGAAAGTCGATCTAAGATTAATGGTTCACTAAATACACCTTCATGAACTAATTAAGCAATATCAACGAGTCAACACTCAAGTTGTTGAAAGTAAATTAAGGTAACAGGTTCTCTCAGTTCTCACGTATGTTTAGTTTAGTAATATAATTAAGATGAATTCCATAATCTTTTTATTCCTTAGATCAGGAAATGTCGATAAGGAATCTGCAAGCTAACTTTTAGATCAGTTACTGAATCGACTGCATGTTAAAAACTCACTTTTTAACGTAGATTAGAATGTATATTTGCATACATTGTCTTTTCTTACCTACCCGTTGCGTGGTAGAGGCACCTCATACTAAACACCATTGCAGAAGCATACAATGTGTTTTACATCTCTCTGCGCATACGCAACCCTATGACAAGCGACATATTTGAATAGGGAAAAATATACAAAAAAAGTTGGTTACCCCAGTACACTGGACAATCTCATTGATTATATAACACTGGATAAATCTTAAGGAAAACAGAGATAAAGCTGAAAATAATTTACAAGATGCACTGAATAACGAAAAAAATACAAAACACACATACGCGTGACATACAGTCCAAACTAAAAAAGCTGCAGTTATTCAATATTAATGGGAAATCATAATTACTTATCTAGATATGTGTATATTCTAAAAATAGTGAAGCTTGATATTAGTAACATCATTTCTTGTAAAAAGATACTAGATTGATGAGGAGAACTAATTCTGCAGATATCCATATCGTAATTCTTGAGAAGTTCATATAAGACCGCTTTTACAAAAACAAAGATATCGTAAACTGGTTCATGCTAAAACTCATCTCAGCTGTAAATAATTGACAATTTTTCACCAAGTGCTCCAAAAAAATATATAAATAATCCTTAAACATAATCCTTGCATCCTGAAATAAGTGACAAGCATGAAGGAGGAGCAGCTTAAAACAATCCTGTGACATAAGCTAATTGGTGACAAACTCTATAATCAGGGGCGCAGTATCTTCATTTTTCTCGGCTTAATTGAGAAGTAAAAAAATGTTTATATACAAAAAAGAAATTTAGACGTTTTGGTTACAGAACACTGATTTCACCAAAAAAAAAATCTGAAACCACAACAAAAACAGAGGAAACAAGCAAAGTTTATGTTTCAATTATTATTTTCTCCGTTTGTGCCTTAAAGGGCATTAATAAACAAGCAAAACGTGGACGTTGTGAATGCATTTGAGACACTGATTCGATTACGAATTCAAAACAAGATTACCCTCACTACAACCAAATTTACAATGAACAATCGCCACGAAATTTATTTTTTACTCTTGAGATATTTCGTAGCTCGCTAGGATTGTAAGCGATGATATTGAAACATTAGTAAAACCATGAAATGCGTTCATGATATGGTGTTAAAATTTTTATCTCTTTTCGAGATTTTCAATACAAAAACGAGCAGTTTTTACAAATAAGTTTTATCCCATTTATTGTTAAGTGTAATTAAATAAGTTTAATCTTACGAATGATCAAATCAGTATGTCATACCAAGATGTAGACAAAGTGTTATGACCTATGTAATTGAATCATTATGTTAGAATGCTATATTTCGATCGTACTTCTAGCATAAGTTACAAATTATATGCAATAACTTTCGCCCATCTAAAGCTTCTCTCGCCGCCGTTTTGGCAGTATGCTTCTTAAGCATTACTTTTCATACCTTTCATTTCTTAACCGTAAACGAAAATATTATTTTTTTAAAATTTTGAGCTTTTGCGTTTCAAATTCGTGCTTCAACTGATGGAAAAGATAAGAGAAAAGGTTTCTAAAAATGTAAAGGATTATTAGAACGATATATTTTAATTCGTTTTTAATCTCAATTTAAAAAATAAATTCTTCACTTTCTAACAGATAAATGTGTAACAGTATACCACAATAATTAAAATATTCCAATGAAAAATATTCATATTCCCTCAACATATTCCCTTATTCATAATTCCCTCCAAGATTTCGAAACACTATGGTAAAAAATTATGACGAATACAGCAAACAAGAGCATTTGAAAAAATATAGAAACGATTCAAGTTTTGTTCACATAACTTACAAGTGTTCTATGTGTGAAACATTGGTTACACGGTTTACATCAATGTGATAGCCCAGTTCCTACTACACTCTATTCAGCATGTCACAATTAACGTTTTTAACAGTTCGTGTTATCCATTCATGCAGTTATGCTACATCACGTGGCAATGGGCGTACGAAAAAAAAGAAAAAAAAAAACTTGGTCTCATGAAGACCAAGTGTTTTCGAATAAGACGAAAATGATAACACATGCTGTCAATAACGTTGGCAATACCGTATTGAGTCGAGTGTGGCAGTAACTGGATTATTGAGCTGATGTAAGCCATGTAACCAAGGTTTCACACATATAACACCTGTAAATTATGTAAATAAAACTTGAATTGTTTCTGTACTCGTCTTGGGGTTTTTTTTTTTTTTTTTTTTTGCTATAGCGTTTCGAAATCTTGGAGGGAATTATGAATAACCCAGTATTCGGCAATTTTATATAACTTCATTTTCAGTTGAAAACAAGCAATATAACAAAAAAAGATTTAAGTCAATTCCTACTTAGGTCAACAAAGAAAAATTTTATTTTAGTTACTTTTTATTAAATAATTACAATTAATATATACATATATATAGTGACAAAACCCCTTTAAAATTAACCACATTAAATCTGTAATTACATTTTTTAATAACAGTTTAAAAAATAGGTGAAAATTTATCTTAAAACCAGAGTAAAAGGAATGCTGACGTCTAAATAGCATGTAATTATTCAGGTTAAGTTAGATCTTCATCACAAATTTAACAAAAGCTGTTTTATCGAATAATGCTGCCATCTAGAAGAATAATATCGACAGAAATATATCTCTTAAACTATAATTAATTAAATTAAATGAATTAATTAATATTTGAAAAAACTGTATTAACATCAAGTATCATACACTACAAGTTTTAAAAAATGTATTGGAACTTGAGTGGATGAATAAAAAGTAATTTACTAACGATTGAAAATTTGAACAAGATATATATAAAAAAAATGTATAAGGAGAGTACGAACTAATAGTAGGAATAGAAAAAAAAATTTTGTCTCATTATGATAATTTATTATATTTTTTTTAAAAAACAGCAAATCAAACTTAAGTTCTTTATGATTTAATTTCTAAATCTACTTAAGCCTTTATTTGCTCTCATATGGAAAACGACTCCTTAATCAATAGACTGTATGAAGATAGAGACTAAAAGTAGGTTGCTCTGTGAATAAATCCTTCATGTAAAAAATAGAGTGCTCTTAGACGATCAACATCACTTTCTGCTTCTTAGCTTTCCCTTCCAGGTGTACAGAAATTCTTTTCTGAAGAACAGAATTTTCTCGTAAAATGCTTGAATCATAACCCGTGAAATGAATAATCGATCGACTCGGCGCACAGGAGATTTATGCTTAATTACTTTATCATTAGGATCAATGTCAGAAGGTGCTTTGGATGTCTCAACACAACAGAGGACGCTCATCTGAAACACAAGTCGCCGGGATCTTTGAGGCTGTCAGCCAGCAAGGATGAAATGTAAGTCAGGATAAGGAGAAAACTCGAACAAGTGAAGAAATAGACAGAATAAAAGGAAATAACTAAGTGAAGGGACGAAACCTAATTTATACGACACACAAGAGGAAAATATTTCAATGCGATAGATAGAGAATTCTTACAGTTTTCCCATTCCTAAGCAATTGGTCTATTCTAACATCTGAGGAAAAAAGTTACTCTTATTTATATTTAACTTTTTTAATATAGTTAGCTCGCTTCGACGTGATAATTTTAAATATAAAAAATAATTAAGATGAAAAATTATGAAATTTATCACTTTATATAGTAAAATCCATGCTGAAAATGCATGATGATGCAAATATGGTAGGTTAATTGATTTTATTATTATTATTTTTTTTACATTACATGATTTAATTACATATACATGAGTATAACAAAAAATAAATATTAAAAACAGAAGTACAGTAATTTAGTTGTCGATTAATCAGTAAGGAGTTGATGATATATTCTCAGTTATAATATAATGAGAATCTATTTTGCATGAAATTTCCAATAAATGTTCAAATTATTATATTATAAAGGTTTAATGGTTATGTGTAAAATATGAGTTATTTATGGAAAATATTGATCCATTTTTATTATAAAATCTTGTTTAAAAAAAATGTTGTAAATAATTTTTAATTTCAGCCATAAGAGATTTTACAGATGATAATACTCTTAAACACACCGCTAAGCTGATAAACTATTAAATAAAAATTTTGAACATGGGCGACATTCAAACCAAATGTGCTGTCCTTTGCCTGGATTAAAATTTTACAGGTTATAATTTTTAATTTTTGAAATATTTTCACTGTAATCAATATATTTCGGTTCACTTTTAAATAATGTTATAAGAGTACTTTCCGAATGTGTGTCAGTTAAAATTAAAAAAATTTGTAAGATATATATATATATATATATATATTGATATTTTTATGATTAAGATTTACTTCAATATATACTTTCTACATTTTTGTTGCTCGAACTGATATCATTAGAATATGCAATAAGTTATACCATCTCTGACTGGTGCTTCTACCGTCCAAGGTTTAAAAAGCTGTACAATTAGCTTACAAAATAGTAATATCTTTTTAAAATCCCATTTTAAATAAATTTTTCTTAAGGTGAGTCTTAAAATAATTATTTTTAAAGATTTTATAAGGAAAGAAATATACTCTTGGGGTTTTTCAGTTTCTAAGCATTTTAAACTCCTGTTCATACTGAATTCTTCATGTGTTCACTTTTTAAAAATATAATTTTTTATAAAATGCAGCCTACAAAAATTACAGAATTACTCAATTCGAAGCCTTTAAAACGTTTTAACTGTGTGTTGTGTGGTAAGTTGTTCAACTCTTAAACCATTCAACTCAAGCACGTTTTACTCATTTTTTGATTACTTATAAACAGGATTCAAACTCTGGACAGCTTTAAAATTCTTCCATAAATAAAATTGATTGTTAAAGAAAACATGTAACGGTGTTTTTTTGTTGTTGTTGTTAAAGCCTACATCAATCTAGTAGCCAGTAATCATATTCAGAGAAAAAAGAAAACTCTGAATTGCTTGTAAGAAATTACAGTTACGAAACAGGCTCTCAAGAAATAAAAAAATGTGCAGCTTTTATTAATGCTTAAAGGTGAAATAGGTTTTCGGTTAGCTCTTGTTATGTATAGTCATTTTTCTTTTTAAAAAATTGGAATTTCGGCCTTAATTGATTACATGCAGTTACGCAATATGAAAAGAAGTGCAGCATAAAATATTTTGCAGTGAAAAAAAATTTGCATCCATTTTTCAATTCCTAATATTTGCTCACATTCTCTCTATATTTATTTATTTATTTATCTTGGTGGAATTTTCAATCATTTATAAAATACATTTTAAAGCGCTCAATTGAGCTGAAATTTTATATACATGATTATTTTGGATGACAATACAATAATTTAATTATAATTAATAAAAATTAATTGATTAAAACTAATTATTTAAAGAATTACAAATAAAGTCAAGTTGGCATCATTTTTGGCGACTTGGGTCAAAACTTGAAAATATTATTTTTCTCACGTTTTAAAGCATTCAGTCGAGCTGAAATTTTATATACACGATTGTTTTGGATGACAATACTATACTTTAACGATAATTAATAAAAATTAATTACCACTTAATGTTGTGATTCTATCATATGTATATAAATATTTATATTAATTGTAACTATTTAATAAAAAGTAGCTAAAATAAAATTTTTCTTTGTTGATCTAAGTAGGAATTGACTTAATTTTTTCTTTTTATATTACTTGTTTGTTTTTAAATTGAGAAAGCTTTGCTTCATATGTTAACGATTCAACTCTTTCTCCAATGAGTTCAGTTAATTATTTTATAACGAATAATTTTGTCAGATGCTTATGTTTTAAATGCTATATATGAATTGCAATTTAAAATTATCCGTCTTTAAAAATGAAAGATTACGTACGAAAAAAATTATATCATCCCTTATATTTCTCATAACGATTCTAAAAAGCTCCAGAAACATCGGAACAATTCAAAAATAGAGATATTATGAAGGAAACAAAGACAAATTTACAAAACTAAAATAGAGATATTTACTATTTCATGTGTTCATATAATAATATATTTTATCTATTACGAATAACATACTACGACTGTAAGAAAAATATGATGAGAGGATTAAAATAGGATTTTAAAGCATTAAATCTATCTTTAAATTCTAAAAATGTACCCTTAAAACAAGTAATATATATATATATATATATATATAATAATGTCAATTCCTACTTAGGTCAACAAAGAAAATTTTTATTTTAGTTAATTAAATTTAATTAATGAATTAATGTTTGAAAAAAACAGTATTAACATCAAGTATCATCCACTAAAAGTTATAAAAAATATATTTGAACTTGAGTGGCGCCATCTGTTGCAGATAGCTCTAACTTCGTCAGAAATAAAGCAGAATAAATTTAAAATTAAAAAATAAAATTTAATTAATGAATTTATATTCGAAAAAACTGTATGAACATCAAGTGTCCTCCACTACAATTTTTAAATATGTATTTGAACTTGAGTGGATGAATAAAAAGTATTTTATTAACGATTGAAAATTTGAACAAGATATATATATATAAGGAGATTGTGAACTAATAGTACGAATTGAATGAATTGAAAGAAACAAATATGCTTCCAGGTATCATAAGGAAGAAAAATAATATCTTAGTTAAGGTTGTTTATGTTTGGATATACTGAGGTCGGCATTATGAGATTCATTCTTCTTATCAACAATATATACTATTCAATATACTTGAGTAAAGAGCTATGCCAGTAACTGAATAGCTCTTCACCTTAGTAACCTTGGGACTCTCCGGACTCATTTTTTCCCCGACCTTCTTCATTTATTATGCAGAAGATCGTGGCATCACGCATAACCAACCAATCAACCAGTCTCGTATCATAAATAGATAAAAGTATTTTTGTTAGAAGATTCTTTATTGCTTAGAAATAAAAGAACCATAGCCTTATTTTTTTCATTCTTAAAACACAGAGAAAATGCATGTAAATTAAATTCTAAGCTGTGATAATTGGTAACCGCAAACGGGGGATAAAGCACTCTGCTTTGTGAAGCAAATTTTTAACGCGTTTAAGTAAAGAACTATTCGAATTTATTTCTAAAAAAAAAAGGAAGAAAGGAAAAAGAAAGGCTGTTGAAGAGATTAGGTAAGGGTGGGAGGGGGTAAATCAGTAAAATTTAATGCAGAGTGGGGGAGAGAAAAAAGTTCCCGCGCTTTCAGAGTGAAAATTAACGAGTTAGAAGTGTTTCATAAGTCTTCTCAACAAAAAAAAAGGAGGGGAAAAAAGATTTGAGTGAAAAATTTGGTCAACGCACTTTATAAAAGAACAAGTGAAAAAAAAGAAGAAAAAAAAAAATGCTCGGAAAAATAGATGCGTTCTCTGAGAATGTTGCGAAGCTAGAACGGGGGAGTGTATAGATGGGAAGCTGGAAAGATAAATAGCTTGTACCTTAAGATTTCATGGTAAGAGAAAAAAGCAGCTTAAAGTGAATAACGTTAAAAAAGAAAATCCTTCACTATGCGTGTAGGTGACTGCCATATACATATAAAGACTGATCGACATAAGTAAGTCTACGAATAATAAATGAATGTTGAAAAATTTCCCGCTATTTATTTATCTTGATTTTACACATATTTCGAAATATTTCGCGCTGCCTTTCTTTTTCTTAAAAAAGGTAAATTTTATTCAAGAAAAATAACTTGGAAGAATAATCATGTTTGAATCATGTGCGATAGTCTAATTTTCAAGTAGTTTCTCTCACACTCTAGAGTTCGGCACATTTAATCTTCTTTAAATAGTGAAAATCTGCATTTTATTTTCCATTACGTAATTGAAAGCCTTTTAAAGATAGCTTTTGAACACTCAAAAACGTTGAATCTCAATCCGGCTAAAATGTTTTTTCCTTCGCTTTGGTTTGAGTGAAGATGTCGAGCAATTACGCTAAAAATAATATGTGGAAAAGGAGAAAAGTGAAAAGTTTGCTTTATTTTCACACTGTTTGCGCTTTCAAAGAAAGTTTGTAACAACGAAGAAAGGTTTTTGAAAAACTTTATAAATATCAATTATAGTTATAATGGATAAAAAATAAAGCGGCAACCTTGTTTTGCTTATGTTAGGTTCGTTATTTTATTTATTTGTGCACAATGAATGGAAAATAATAAACGCAGCTTATTCTCATTTCATTTATTTTTAAATTTTATAAGAATTTTTTTGGAATTAGTTTTAATGGGTTTGAAAATTAATTCATAGTGACAGCTTATTACTTTTCATACAATTTTCATGCTGTGAACTATTTTCCTGTCTCAATACCGTAAAAATAAAATCTTAGGCTACATATGTTAAAAACAAAGTCGTATAAATATTATTTTATAAAAGTAATCTAGATTTCTATTTATTTTTTTTTAAAGAACACTTACATTGCTCTCTCTTTCCATTTCAACAGATAATTCTTAAACTTACATGCTCTATGAGATTCTTTTTAATTTAAATGAAGAAACGTTTTTCAGTATAAATTCTTATGACGATGCCATTAAAGATTGATTGCGTACTACTTTATTTACTGTGTACAAGGTACTTCATCAAACACGCTGATTCGTTTTAAAGTTTAAATAATGAATTGTTTATTTATGGGAAAACAAATATTTTCATAAATCCCTATGAATAAAACGCACACTTTCCTTTAGTATGCATCTTTAAAACTCAGGGCATTTTAATATTAAAAAAAATTTCACATTAGCATATCAAGTCAAAAGTTTATGTGGTATTCAATGAAGAAAAATTTTGAAGGTTTATCGAACACAGGAATAAAAAATTATATTAAAACAGAAAAAAATACGTTCTTAAATCTTCCATATACATAAAAATATCCATCGCTTCACATATATCTCCGTAGAATTTTTTAATATGCTGTAAATTATAAATGTTCACACACACATAAAACTAAATATGCTGTAAATTAAATGTTCACACATGAAACTAAATGTGCTGTAAATTAAATGTTCACATTAAACTAAATATGCTATAAATTAAATAGTCACTGTTAACTTAATTTTTACTGCAAATTTAATTTTTATTGTAAATTAAATGTAAATTCCTGCTGTAACTTATATGTTAATAAAACTAGAATATGTGATACAGATATTGAAATTTTTTTTCTTGTCCATGAAAGTTTTCTGACCATAATAGACTGCAATATTTCTACCGTACATGAGAATAAGACCTAAAAAAAGCATAAATTTTACGATTAACTTGTTTGATTCAAGAAGAATTCAGCTGAAATTTTTTACAATTTTCAAAGTATGGACTTATATCCCCCCTTCCCTATCATTTTAATGGCCTCATTCCCTTAATCAATAGAGTGAAGCCAATGATTCTTCAAACCGTCCCAAACATCGTTGCGGTATTTCTTGTCGCCTTTTCTTCTGAAGCATTCCTTTGAATGGTAAGGCAAACTGTACTTGGAAGACAATGGTCCAATGGGAAAGGGGAGAGAAAGGTCAACTATAGGGTGAGATTCTATCCCAATCAATATCTCTTCTTTTGGAAGGATTTGGAAGGAGTTTAGCCATCCCTCCCAACTTCTTCGGTTGGCAGACTGTCGAAGAAGCATCGGATCACGCTCTCTTGCAATCGATTGGAGTTTCAACTGTTTCCTTTTAAATACATTCTCATGAAAGAAACAGGGGGATCATTTCTAAAGAAGAAAAAATGCAACGCTTTTCGAAAGGGCGCGAAGTAGAAATTCTGGGAGTGAAACCAGTTTTGATAAGAAACAGAAAAAAGTACCTTGTTAAAAGAAGGTGAAATGAACAATGACCTGAGTTTCTTAAGGAGACGAACACTGACAAATAATAGGAACAAAAAAAGTCGCCTATTTTGACCTTTTATCAGCAGCAA
>BMAV01023577.1:622432-634039 GCA_019973955.1 Trichonephila inaurata madagascariensis
ATATTATCCATTTATACACTTTTGCAAAATCACGGTTCCGAACGTAGTCGGATACCTTAAAGATAAATCATAATGGATGGAACACTCATCTAAATATTGAGGAATAAATATAGTTTTGTAAAAGAAAAATCTTTTATGAGAATTATCTGCGAAAATCCCGCTAAGTCTTGTGATTGTGAGTTTCAGCACCCTTTAGTGAGTAAAGTATTTAAGAGGATTATACGTTAAATTTGAATTACCATGAGTGAATTAATACATTTATGAGTACTAAAATATAATGTGTGGAACATAAAATTACAATTACAATTTTTTTTTTTGATTTTACAGAAAGAACAAGTTGTTTATTTGTAATTTTATAACATATTTACATTATTATTGCACTTCCGAAAATCTCAATTAAAAATTTTTAATGCGTAACTCTAGAAAATGTATTGGCATTATAATTTATTCCTACTACATTTTTAATGTTTATATCTATTTTATAAATACTATTTGTAGAGATAAGTTAATTTTAAAATATTTAATGCTATCTTTACAGCGGAGACCCACCAGAAAAAATATACTTTTAAAAATAATTCTGCTCATGCATTGATTGTTCTCAGTTTGAACTTAAAAGAAAATACTTCTAATTATTTTCAGTTAAACTGCTTACCTCATTTTCAATTAAAATGATTAAGAAGTCTTTTATTGCACTTAAGGAATATATAATAGATTTTAATAGATGCGAAAAATGCAAAATATAAAAAACTTTGTACAATATTTCAAAATAATACGTAGAATTTCTCGAATAAAGCATTTAACATTACATTTTCTACGTAACTAATGCAAAACCAGCATGCAAGAAAGCATCCAAAAATTCATAAAAAATAACAAAATAGGAGGTAAAAAACAAGGCTTTGCTTTTAAAATATCGAGAATCGAATGCTTTGCAGTAGATATATGTATGAATATGTGTTATGCGAGTGTGAAACAAAAATTGCAATTTGTTTTTTTAACCAAGCGGTGATATTTAAACCTAAAGTATATTATACATAATGCAACACACTTTTTTGCACTTCAGAATTCTTCGTCTGTTTTTATCTTTTGAATTTATTGAAAAATAAATAAATAAAATTTAAATGAAATGAAATCCTAATTACCTAGATTCTCTTGTTCAGTTTGCCACCTCTGAAACAAGTGGAGGTGGACATAATACGAAAAATCCCGAGAGAATTAAACTATCTGTCCGCTTAGGAGAGGTTAAAGAAATATATAAAAAATACACAAATCTTCTCCGTATTTACCATGGTGAACAACTTCAACAAACCATCTAAGAACAATTTGCTGTAAATCGACTTAGGAACTCAAAGAAGTCGGTGGGGGATTTAGAAAGTTACGTTTGTAATAAAAGAATCGAGACTTTTTTCCCAAATAATTTAGAAAGGATCATTGATTTTTCCATAAAAAGCAAAAAAGTGATACTGAAATATAGCATCAGTGGAGAACAAGAAAAAATATTCAATATAATAAGTGATATTCGGAGAAGTAATAAATGTAAAATATTTCCATTTAAACAAAAAAGGTAAGAAATCTTTTCTACTTTTTTGCAAATTAAACATACAATAACTTTAAATATGTAAAGAGTGTATCAAGAAAATGCGAGCACAGACATATCGATATTTTTCACATTATGACATTTACGCCATTAGTATGTAATCAGTAGCGCACACAGAACCTCCCCCAGGGGGGGGGCCCCCCGGGGTCGAAAGTTCACCAATCTTGTATCATGCTCATTTGATTTTGTCGATTTTCGGGAACAAAACACAGTAAAAAACTAATTATTGAATAAATAATTAGCATTAATTAAAAAAATAATCATTAATAACAAATACTTAGTTGAATTTTACGTACTATATACTTAAAATTATAATCAATCAGAAAAAAAATCAAGGGTTTTGCGGGGGGGGGGGGGGCCGGCCCCCCGGACCCCCCCCTTGTGCGCCCCAGGGGTATGTATACGTTAAGCATTCTAAATTTGAATTTTTTTTCGTTTTGTGCTATAATATAATTGATTTTAAAAGGTCATAATTTGTTTGACAGTATCAAGAACAATATCCTTCAGAAAGCAAAAATGGGTTAGAATGACTAATAATATAATGATCATAGCAGACATGTTAACATAAACAAACCGTTTTTAGACTGTGGAGTAAAAAATACTGATAAATTTTTTTTTAACTTTAAATGTTACAATAGCATTCAATAAAATTATTTACCAAGTACGG
Organism: Trichonephila inaurata madagascariensis; assembly: GCA_019973955.1. Lineage (NCBI taxonomy): Eukaryota > Metazoa > Arthropoda > Arachnida > Araneae > Nephilidae > Trichonephila > Trichonephila inaurata. The sequence goes on from BMAV01023577.1 coordinate 624,694, forward strand.
GCAATTTAATTTTTTCACTTGAGGGCACCATGATTTAAAAAAAAAAAAAAACCATAAAATTAAATAATTTGGCGATTTTTGAGCAAAATGTATACTTAATAACTATGACTTCTTTACTTAAAAGTCGAAAAATGCTATTGAAACTATTCTTCTCTAATTTCATTGTTCTTCGTATTTATTGAATAACCCAATTTGAATTTTGTTGGGGGAAAAAAATGGCCGATTACCTGGGAAATACTTTTTCTAGTACCTTCTGTCTGGAAAAGCCGCTCACTTCAACTCCTGTGAGATAACAATTTTTTCCTGAAAACGCGAAAAAATATGAGTAAAAAGAGATTTTTATCGCTGCAGTAGCTTCACACACACATTTCTCCTTCTCCTCTTCCTTCATGAAAACCCATTCTGTCACGTAGTGCTTATCTCCTCCACCATATAGATTATTAGAAGTGCTGAGAAAGCAACCTTACGATGAGCTCCACAAGACGAGTACTTACACTAGATGAAGATTTGTACAACTCCGGATAATTAGTCTAAGAAACGGCCAAAGAGATGTTTCCTCTACTTCTCCTTTCTATACGAACAGTAGTTAAAAATACCGGTTGCCCGAAAAGTATGGTTACACTTTCAAATATTAATTACAAATAAACAAGCATGGATATTCACTTAGGGTTTTTTTATGTTTCATTAATTCCAGTTTTTTTTTACTATGTTTTATTGCACGATTTCAATGTGCGCACATAATAGTTGCGCGCAACCATTCGAGTCTATACGAGATTTCGAAACAAGTTGTATGAAGCATTGGGGGATCAACATGCTGAATGGCTGCTGTAATTCGACTTTTCAGTTCAATAGTGTTACTAATTGGAAATTGGTAAGCAGTGTTTTTCACGTATCCCCCCACAAGAAGTCCCAAGGTGCTACGTCTAGAGATCTAGGTTGCCATAGTACTAAATTTCCTCTTCCCATCCGTTGCCCAGGAAACTTTTCGTCTAAAACCTTTCTCACACACGTCCAAACTCCAATGTGGTGGTGCCGCATTTACGCTGCACATGTGTTGCAGATTTAAATTATCTTAAACATTCTACAACTTGCACTTGTTCTTGTGGTGAAGCCATTTTGAAACGAGAATCTTGCAAAACGTGGAAGTTGCGCTATCTAATTTCCATTTCATCAAACAGAAGCTTTAATCTTTCTTTGTGGAACATAAAAATCCGTAAGGGAATCTTTGTTTATTTTTAATTTATTTTTGAAAGTGTAGCCCTACTTTTCAGACCTCCCACATATTCTTAAGAAAACAATCGAATATACTCAGAAAACTAAAATTTAATTTTCCATCATTGATAAAACTCCCAATAATTATGTCTAAGATATCAATAATAATGGTATTAATAATTGTGATGATGTAATATATTAAATCTAATTTCTTAAAACCCATTGGGTCCATTGTACGTTGCGTGGGATAATTATTGGATTGGTGCATGTGAAAAAAAATGTCGAACTTTCTTTACATGTGAAAGTTTATTTCCCAGTTTTCGTTATGTTTTTGTTTTTGGCATAGCCTCTTTTATAATCGTATAGTTCACTACCAGAATAAAATTTCAACAAAGATTTTCTCAAAAGTGTTATATTTTGTATTTATTTTGAATTTTGTAAAGATATGAATTTAACCGACAATCGTGTAATTTTTATATGAGTATAAACTTGGTAATAATCTGCAAAAGCTGCGCGTAATATATACCGGATATTTCTGGGGAATACTGTTAACGATCGAAGAGTGTAATGCTGGTTTAAAAAATTTCGGTATTGTGATTTTTCCCTACAAAATGAAACAGTACTTGACCCAAAATATCTGTGAAAAATGATGTTCTGAAAGCATAGGGGGAAACGAATTCAACTGTGTCTATTATACTGCCGTACATTGATAAAATACATGAAACATTGAAAACTATGCGTCCATCACTTGTTAATTGGCATGGCCCTGTACTTCTCCACAACAATGCTCAACCGCATACGTCGTACAAAACAATTGAGAAATCAAATGAATAAACATATGAAATTTTGCAGCACCCAGATTAATTACTGGATCTTTCGTCAACAGACTCTAATTTTTTTAAACATTTAGAACAGTTTTTACGGGTTAAGCAGAGTAGAAATGAAGATAGTCTGAAAAATTTTATATCAGATTTTATTGATTCTTTAAGATTAAAATTTCTATAAGACAGTCATCTACGCATTCAAATCTCGTTGGAAAAGGTGTCTTGAAGCATATGGAGCATATTTTGATTAAATAAACAGCTTGTGAAAAAAGACGTATGCAGCTTAAAAATTCGACATTTAATACGCACCAACCTAATAATTTGGCGAGTGAAGAACTAACTGTATTCGCTCACCTCACTTAAAGATGGCTCATAAAACGATGAAAGCCATATACAAACAATAGTTTTAAATCCATTCGACGAAAGATAATCGGCCGATATCAACAAACCCAATATTCTTCCTTGCGTCAATTGCACAGCTTCTTTTAAAAGTTCAAACAATCCATAACGACGATATTTATTTATTTATTTTCCCCAAAAGAGGAAGTTCATAACAAGAATATCAAATACCAAAGAAAAGCCGAATGGTCTTTGGAAGACAATAAAATGTTATTTCTGGAGTAGACGCAAACCCAATTTCATTGGAAAGATGGCGGGAAGAAAGATCCCGATTGGTATTTGGCGCCTCTACCTCACCTAAAGAAAGCGAAAAGACGTAAAGATAAGAGATGCAATTTAGTGGTGTCTAGGGCTTTGGGGGGGAAGTACACGGACAATTTGTTGTAGCAAAGTGAATAGAACGTACATCTTTTAGTCGAACTTCTGTCTTCAATCTTATTCACTAGTGCTTAAGAAAAGTCATGTTCTCCCAAATCCATTTTCTACTACATTAATGTCATTTCATGCAAGCTCTGAGTGGTTAAAGTCTCGTTCCCAAACAGTGATTTGGCAAACTTTTGGAATTTTATTGTGGTCAGAAGGTATCGGAAAGAAAAGAGTTTGGTAAAATTCATTTATAAACGTCACTTTGATCAATATCTTTTGTTACGAAAGAAATTCGATTATCTATTTTGAAAGCCTAGTTTAGTACAAAGAATATGAAAGAAGCAGATGACGAAAGGAATGCGAAGATATATGAAGGTAAAATAGTTGGGGATATAAGAACTATAAATAAATGTTGTGTTTTGTTATTCACCAAGGTATGCTCAACTGAAAGGATATTTCATATAAAAACGGTGGCAGAAACAATGTGCAATACAAGAAACGGATTATTCATTGGAATATTAAGTGATATTTATATTAATATTCAAATTAAATAGGTAGGGAATTTAAATAAATGAACAATTAGTAGGTTTTAAGTTGGATATTTATTTAAACAATCTTATTAAATTGAAGTTATAAAATCTACCTCGTAGTAAAGTTTAAAATTTTATTTTAATGGCTTAAATACAAAAATTACGTATTCTGTACTGATTAATTGATATTAATCGAGGCGACACAATGTTATTGGCGAATGGACCTCGTTTTTTTGAATCACGATCAAGTAATGAGGATGACACCTAAGTTGGCATCCCATTCAAATTGTTTACACTACGCCAACGTGAGGACTTTGAGCCTCGACGGATTTAACATGCATCTGCTCTTTTACTCTGTGGGTTCTTAGTTGTACTATGATTCTAACCAAAATTTGACCGAAACAACAATGGCCATGACGAGTTCACGACCCTGACTACTCAGCTATCGTGGCCAAATAATCTGCAGTAATGTGCAATTCTACTTCTAGCACCATTGTATTGTCATTGATTTGATACTAGCTAGCTGTAAAAATATCTGTTTGTGTTTCACAATTAAAATGCAACATCACTGAAATCAAATTGGTTCCCGTTAGACCAGTGGTTTTTAATATATCGATCGCCACGGACCCCCTTTACAAATCATCCTGACATCGTGGACCCCCAAGAGATTGAACATCCTCCCTGACTCCTAACACATAGCTGAGTGATTTAAGAACTGCCTCCACTACTTATACAGATTTTTTAACACTTCTTTCTTTTTTCTCCTTTAAGAAAACATCTGATTAAGAGGGCCACTGTGCCCAACTTAGTTTTCATGACCTTCGGAGATGAGGTGCATGAGCAGATGTTCTGGTCAGATGGTCAGTCTGACACGAAACCCCCAGTATTTAGTTCCCAAGCAAGCTTGGTACTCCTTTATCGACCCACTGCAGGAATGAAAGGCTAAGTTGACCTTTCCCAGCCCGGGATTTTAACTCCAGACCTATAACGTGGAAGCGCGTTAGGCTACCCCTCAGCCACTGGGCTTCATTACATTATTATTGCAAACAATAAGGAAACTGAATTAATATTCTTGATAAAAGTACATGTTCTAATAGAGGTTAGTCATTGGGGGCAAATTAGTGATCTAGTCTAGGATGGCACATCTTTAAATTTTTCCACGAGGCCTTTCAAAGTCTGTAAAAGAGGTATATCTTAATATTAAAATAGATACCTTCACGAACCCCCTAAAAAGGCGCTACAGGCCCCGGAACACAGTTTAAGAACCCCTGCTTTAGACTATTTTCCTCGCATGATGCACCACAGTGCTATTAGTTGATTATATGGCTTATAACAAGTATCTAATATGTTCAAAAAGCATCAAAGATTTAAAATAATCTCGAAGAAAAAGAGAACGTAATGTTTAAAATAAAAATAAAAACTAATTCTCTCTCTCTCTGAAATAAAGTAGTCAACACTCAATTCAGGTATTTCTTTTTATTTAAAAATCATGTTTCAGTAATGCTAAATTAAACTTTTTTAGAAATAACTGTTAATAGTTTCTACAGTTTTAAATACATTACAGATTAAAATTCCATATATTTACTCGCTCCCATTACTTTCCTTTTTACCATGGAGGGAAAACAGTCGAATTCATGGAAGATTAACTATCTTCCAAAACTGTCGATAAAAAACTTAAATTCTCAGTAATACTTTCCCATAATATTATTTTTCATTTTATTCTTGTGTGTGTTGCACTTATTCTATTTACACTATCATTTTTTTTTTAAGAAATTTCGAGAAAACTGTCTCCATTTTATAGATATTTCTTTAGTTCTGAATACTTTTTGAAAACTTTCTGATTCATCTTTAAACATATCTATAATGTTTGTAGCAAAGCATATAAACGCATTAGATCGTGAAGTGATTGTACTTCTTATTTCATGTTCTTGGTTATAATTTTCAGAATTTCATTTCCGTCTGTTTTGTAGATTTTTAATACTAAACCATAATTCTTTTGTTTTATGATATATATATATATATGGTATAGTAAAAAAAATAATAATAAAAGACAAATTGTAATTCCTAGAAAGCTAAGAGAGAATGAAATTGGATTAAGAAATATATCAAGAACCGCCAAAATATAAGTAAGATAAATGGTGCAAAATGATATCGTACTAAAATTGGACAAAAACAGAAATTACAAGAATCAGAGGTGTACAGCATTTTAAATTGAAAAAACCGAAAGAGTCTGGACTAAAATGGAAGCCTATTACGATTTCTAAAGCTATCACTGAAATAGGCCAGTGAATTAGGGTTAAGCAACATTTTATGGATCCACCTTCCCTGTACAGTAGAAATTCTCGACATAATGGAAAAACAGTACTATATTGGAAATTAGGCGTATATCTAACTACACGTGATATATATATATATATATATATACAACATGTATGTATGTGTCTATACACGCTGTTCACGTATATATTCACACACATACACATATCTTATTCAGTCATAAATATATTTTTATCATTAGATTTAATGCACGAGAATAAATATATTAACATAAACTATTGATAATATAAATAAAACGAATGCAAATACGCATTTTTTCAAAAATATTCAGCATAAAGGACACAATTTTAAGCGATCAATGCATTAAATAAAATATAATTTTCGTTAACGACAATTTGTTAACGAATATAATGTCATTTGATAATGTTATTAACTTTGTTAACGAATATAATGTCATTTAATAATATTATTAATTTTGTTATTAAATAGAATATCATGTATGGAAAAGGAATTAGTGATCTGGGAAACTTTAACCATTTTCGCTCAAAATTGAATAGATCATGCAAAAATCTTGACTTATTGAAAATAAGGCCGGATTTGATAATTATTTCAAGTAAGAATGAGCTTAATAAGAAGAGAGAATCTTTTATAAAAACAGAAAATTTTACATAAATGGAGCTTTATCCAGAATGCTGTAAAATCATTTGTTTAAAACATTGTCATTTATATTGGTTGATAATTATTTCAACTAAGAATGAGCTGAATAAGAAGAAATAATTTTTATAACAACAAAATTTTTTACATAAACGAAGCTTTCTCTGAAATGCTGTAAAATCCTTCGATTGAAACATTATCGTTTACATTGGTATATTTTAATTTATAACACTAGCTTGGTTTCACTAAAATCACATTTATTCTATAAAAACAAAAGAAAAAGGATATTTTCCACAAATGTTGGACACATAATTTTCTACAAACCCCTTACATTATAGAATTCTATCAATGTATAATTCTATCAATCCTGTCCTATGAATTATTTTGTATATTTCGGAATTAGATACTGCACAACTCAGAGAATATTCCACCGAAATAAATTAATTGTAAGCGATAATTAGATGTGACTTACAAAAGAGAGAAGCACAATCGCAATGCCAATGATACCATGTGTTACTACTCATTAAAGCAGAGAATCATCCAATTTGAACTTGCTAGATAATAGTTGAATGAATGCACGAACGATTATGCAATGATAATGTTGCCTGAATTATTGAACTAGCATTCAGCGAAAGGGAATCCTTATACTGAATACGATTTTCGAATAGTAATTGATAGGTAGAAGAACTTCTGAAAGAGAGTAAGCATTGTTTCCTCTAATTCTGCAGTGAAGCCTTACTTGATAATGTCGGATCTATGTAAATTACTGGATGTAACTTATACTACTCTTCAAATATGTAAATATTTGTAATCAACTAATTATATTTATATAGTTTTTAATGTATTCTACTTTTTTAAATATGTGTCGGAAAATGTGAGTTTTTTTGTGCTTCAAATATTTTTTTTCCTAATGGGCTGCATATTGGCAACAAAGCCTTTGCAGACACTAAAAGTCCCCAAATGTGATAGTCATTTCATGGTGGCACCATCTAGTGACGGCTCCCACCCAAATTTTTTTTAAAGCTTGAATTTATTTAATTCCAGCTCTCTCATATGCTAAATAGTGCCGTGATTTAATTTTTCTAAGAGAAGCACAGCAAATTGATACTCAAGAGATTTTCTATATGCCTCATAATCATATGAGATACGTGCCTACGATTTCCGCATACAGAAAATCTATCGACTCCAGCCGAGATCGAACCCGCAACCTCGGGTTTACGAAGCAGGCACGCTAACTCTAAGCCACTGAGTCGACTGTGAATAAAATATTTTTGGTAGGAAAAAGTCTCTCGGCTGTCCGTATAAAGCACACCGTACAAGATATCAAAATTTTTTAAATAGTATATTTATCTATAACAACGTGTCGGTAAGCAGATCATACATACTTCTTTTTAAAGTTCTATGTTATTTTTTGCATACAAAGTTAACGCACATACTATAAAATCCGGCGTATTAAGCGCACCTGTACTTTTAAGCAGCATTTTTTCATTTTTAGGTATATTGGTCATATAACGCGCATCCCCTTTTTTACGAAGAAACCCAAAATGTACGAGTACAATGCTTTTATATTTTGAAGTCATTTATTCGAGGTATTTTAACAGGCTTTTGAAAAAAAATGGTACACTTTTAGAACTACAACCCTTTAACTTTATAAGGAAGGTCTTTTTTTTAATAAACAGTATTTCGATATTTGTAGTAGTCTAACTTTTTTTTTTTTATCCTCGTCTCCTTTTTTTTATTTTTAAAGCTATCATTTTTATGCCTGGCGTATAACGCGCACCCGTAAATTTCGATATTATTTTCCGTGTTAAAAGTGCACGTTATACGCCAGATTTTACGGTACTTAAATTCACTAAAATGAATCAATTACATTTGTATTGTAGTAAAGTCCTCAAGTAGAAAAAAGAACAAAACATTAAAAACTAAATAAATCAAATTAAAATGGGAAAGAGTTTTAAAAAAAAATAATTTCTAACTGTTTTTGTACCCCCGCCCACTCAAAATGAAAAATTCAGGATAAATAAAAAAAAGCAATTTTTTTTAAAGTTTTTTTTTATAGTAGCTATTTTTGAAATCGCACAAGAAATATTTAGTTTCCTTTTAAATACTTTTAAACAAGTCTTAAAACAGAATAGTTCGTTAAACTGTGTCTTTCTTGATGGAGGGAAAAAAATTCCATTAAAAATATTTAAATTCTTTCCAAATATTCATCACTGTAATTACCCAAATTGCATTATATGAAACAGTTTTTTTCCTAAGCTAATAAATAGAAGACGCCAAGCATTCTGACGCTCACAAATTAAAAAGGTTTGAGCCATGTTCTACGAGAAACGTAATTCATTTGATAAAGTGGGTTATCATCACATTTTCGTCACTTAACGATGAAATCACTGACAGAAATTTGTCAGAGGAAAAAGTTTTTCATTGCGTCAAAACTAATTTGAATCAAATCAAATTATTTTGACCCGGTGAAATAGGATAATGAAATAATTACAATTCCTTGACAGAGTTGTAATGAAAGCGTAATTATGCAAAAGATGCGAATAACGTTTTTGCCTTTCATATATATTTTTTCTTTTTATTTTCTTTTCCCTGGTGCAATCCTATCCGTGTGGAAATCGACATTTAATTTTCTCCTTTTCTTTTCTGATCATTGTGTGTTGCCTTGTTTCCTCCTCTTCTTTTGATTCAATAGGATGTTCAAAGAGAAATTAATGCGCACTCATGGATACATGACACTGTCCTTTAAGATTTGAGATAATTACTTTTGATATCGATTGTAATCACTATGAGAGTAAATTAAATTATTCTTTTCACAAAACAAAGAAAACTTAAGTTTAAAAATCTATAAGAAAAATGCATAGATTACAATTTGTTCAATTTAAAAGAAGCGTATATATAGAAAAAAAAAATGTAGGTATAAAAAATAACACATAGAAAAAAAAAGAGTCATACATGATAGATTTCATTAAACTTTAATACAGTCGAACCCCGATTTATCGAAACCTTATTTAACGAATATGTCACGATTTAACGAATACTTTACCTCGATTAAAATTAAGGCAAAAAATATACCTCTGTTTA
>BMAV01023577.1:634439-684538 GCA_019973955.1 Trichonephila inaurata madagascariensis
TTAAGTACAATATTTTGACAAAAAATGAACATAGAATGACTAATTTTCAAAACATTCTCCTTTTACGAAAAATGCTTCTATTATAATAATATTTAGCCTGTATATAGCTCAGACCTCTGTACAGAGGTTGAACTACAATTTTTTAAATATGTAACTTAGAAGTGGATTTATTCATATTTTACTGCAACAGAGGGGAGAAATTTTAAGAAAAAAACACCGATAATTATTTCAATGGGTGGTAACTGAAAATAATGTGAATTTTTCAAAAATCCTAGTTCAGATTCTCTGGAGAAGTATTTACTTTATATAAGCACACACACACATACAAAATATTATTATTATAGAAGCCTTTTTTATAAAAGGAGAACGTTTTGAAAAAAGGTTATTCCAAGTTAATTTTTTGCCAAATTATTCTATTTAAATATTTTTTTTTTTTTGTCATAATGTTCTTGAGACAATTTTATACATGTATTCTAATCTAAGTGACACTAAATATCATGAAAATCATCCATTTATGCGCTTTTTTAATATCACGGTTCCAAACGTAGTCGGATACCTTAAGGAAAGTGCAAAAAAATATGTATTTTTTTGGACCCTGATATTAAGAATAAGCCTGAATTAACGAATAAAATGTTCGGTCCCGATGGACTCGTTTAATCGGAGGCCGACTGTATAATGCATTAAAGAGGAGATATAAATAATCAACACGTTTTTTTTTTAATATAATTTAAAAGATTTACGCAATTAATTTTCTACTTGAAAGTATATTAAAGGCTATATCAGGGCAATATAGTTCCAATTTTTCCATAAATATTATAATTATGTAATGCAAAGAATTATTCATAATAAGAAAAATTTTTATTCGAAAAAAAGTAGAGACGATACAAATGTTCTGAACGAAATACAGTTTCCATTAATTTATTATTACTACTAGTATTTAAGCAACAGTGATATTTTACTTCAGCAAAAAATATAATTAAATTTTAACTTTTTACTGAATCTCAATCTCTCTTTCGGGGTTTTTTTTTTTTCAAACATTAATAATATAATTTGATAAATACATTTCCAAATTGAATTTCTGCATGAATTCGCTTTTTCATGATATGTGCTCGATACACATTTTGAAAACAAAAAAAAATAAAGTTTCATTATTTCATCTTCCTACTGACAAGAAAAAGTTCGGCTAAAATATAAACTCAAAAGGCTAATCATAAGAACAACATTTCTATTTCATTTTATCATTTAAAAATTTCTAATATTTCAAAAGAATTAATTAAAAGTAGCTAATCCTTATAATGCATATTCAAAAGATAAAAATTTTTAAAATTTTTAAAAGGAAAATCAATTGAATTCATTTTTTCCCCCATTCATGAAATTTAATAACTCCCTCTCCAATATGCAGATTCAATTATCTTCTTTCGAAAAAAAAACAAGTCTAATTAGACTCTATAAATATTGAGCCATCTCAACAAATTCAATTCTTAAAACTGTTTAGTAAAAAGAAAGATTATATTCATATACTATTCTTCGCAAGAGCAATCTAAAGTTCAAAGCAATCTAAAGACCATGTTCTTCAGTTTTTTAGAGTCTATTACAGCAGGGTTTTTCCCACTATTACTTTTATATAAAAATAAACGTAATTAAAAAGTTGTTACATTCTTTTCAAAGTGCATCGTTATACAATAATACTATAATCGACGTAAAAAAGGAATGAGTAACTGAAAAAGAATATTAATCGATTTCGGGATTCATGAAACGTTTATGGCTAAATGTGCGTGAATAGTATTTCGAAAATAGAAGGTTTAATTGGATAATCAATATTTTTATCCAGTTTTTTTAAGCTTTTCTTATTGTATGTACTTATAAAAGGAAAGATGGAAAGAATCAAGAAAGGGATCCGGAAGAAAAAAAATATTCACTTACGGGTACTTCAATAGATAGTTTTATGCAAAAGACTAATATATATATATAAAAGTATTAAAATAAAATAAAAAAAAGGTAGATAATTTTCATATCACCTGGTAATTTACATGGCAAAACACCAACAGAATAAAAGAAATAACAAGTCTATCAGGGGGAATCCAACCTAACGAGAAACATTAAGAAATACCTCGGAGTTCATAATAAAATGCTTCTTATAAATTTATTGATTATGAGAGATCATTCTAATACTGAAGCAAATATGTAGTTACCAAACACAAAAAAGCACAAACATACACTATATTATAAATTGCATATGTGTATACCATACTATAAAATACTAAAATGAATAATTATTGGCGGCCAATGATTGGCTATCCGAAGCTCCGGCAATGGAACATCTGGATGATGAAAAAACACAGGACATTCCCATGCAAATACGATTGTGTCGAACCAGCGTACCAATGCCCCGGAGATGAATTTGCAAACAGTATGAGCATATGTTACTAATTTAGAGAAGACGTGTAACTAACTAGACAAAAAGAAGTAAGGTGGTCAAATCGCAGTATCACTCAGCATTTAGATCAGAGCGATGCTACTATTCTATGACCTAGGCAGAAACGGATGAACCATGGCCGTACAGTACGGTCAATCGAAAGGGACAACAGAACTTGAGAACGGATCATGTGATCAGTGTTCACAATTCTTGATGCTTCTTTTAAACTATTCGATGTGTAACCAGAACACTAAAACTGCAATGATCATCGATAGGTCACTCGGCGAGCGGGAACTGAAATTACAAAGAACATTCCGCCCAGCAACTCAACGTTGCACACTGCCAGACGCGTTTTCAAAGGTACCAGATGCATTCGTACTGGAATCTCACAGACTAGAGCATAATTCTTTTAGAGATGAGTTCCATTTCGAATTGAGTTGCAATGACCTGCGAAGATGTTTCTGTAGACTGTTGATCACCATACGGCTCGACAATTAGAAGTTATCGAATGGAGTGTCATTTAATTTGTTAGCAGCCCGGTGGTACGTCAACGTAATTATATGCCTCATAGTGCTGTTCTAGCTTTAACGAACCCCTAGGTTTACATCAAAAGGATAATGCTCAGTCACACACGGTACGCTTTTTTATTGTTTGTCTTTGTGACCTGGCCAGCACATGGATCTTTCCCTAATACAGCCCGTTTGAAACCTGATGAACAGAAGTCTCTAGCCATCCCTGGATCACGCCGATCTAACACGCGAACTGGAACATGCAAGCTAACTCAGGAAAACATCTGCCGATTCTACGAATCAGCTTATGATTCAAACCAGCCGGATAACAGAACTAAATGTGGACTAACGCTTTTATTAATTCATTTTTTTTAAATTTTATTCTATTTATTTATTAATTTTGTAGTTGTATTTCCTAAATAAAACTTTCAATAATTCCTATGTTACGACAAGTGTTTCAAGCTCAATACATGTATATCCCATCTGTACCCTTTGTACATTCCATAGGGCATTACGTTTAAAGTTATAATTTGATACATATGTATTACATATTAAAATAAAGCATCATCTCTGAGTTTGTTTGAATGAGCTATAAATATTTGTTCAAGAGTTATTTTAAAATATCCAAGGAATTTTAAGAAAACACGTAGCTTTCATTTATGCAATTAAAGTCAAAGAAAAATATATAAAATCTTTTTTGTACCTTAAATCCACATTACATTAAAATTTTTTAAAAATTAATGTAAATAACTTATAACATTCTACTTAATATATATGAATATTTTAAAAAGCGAAGACAAGAAATAATCAAGCAGTTTCTTGAAGGAAGGTATAAAAATTTTTTTTATTTTTAAAATTCAACATACTATAAAGAGATAACTAGAAAAAGAAAAATTATTCAGAGCCAGAAACTGTAATGTTTAAATTTAAACACAGCGTATTTTATGTATAATGCATGAATTTTTCTCGCTAAGAGAAAGTGTCTTTTCTTTTACAGCAAGAAAACATTTGAATTTGGTATGTGCGCAAATTAAAGGCACCATTGTTGGAAGATTTAATATGAAAAATGTAACTGCCAAAAAGAAGCAGTATTGCAGCATGAAATAGGAAAAGTATAAGAAATTTATTCCGCAAGAATCTGTTTTTAGATTTCACAGAAATGTAAAATGGAGTTTTTACAATTTATGCGAACAGACTTCACAATAGAGCATTTACAAAATAAATATTGCAAACGAATAAGTGACTATATGTAAATTTAAGACATGAAATGAAGTAATGTACAAAAGGAATGCAAATTTAAGAAAAGCTTGTATAAGTTAACTACTTTATAACCTATTCGCAGAATAAAAAGGGAAATTACAACAGAGAAAAATATGATTTCTTTAGGAAAATATTTTGATCGAGAAAATGAATGTAAATATTTACATAGTCTAAAAAGTGAAAGCAAATGGTAAAAATTGTTTTGAAAAAATGATAATGTATGTGATAAAAAGTGATGGCAACGACATAATAAATAAAAACTTTATTTATTAATGTACTTTTATTACTGGATTTTAAAAACTTATATCAACGATTCTCAAACTGAGGGGTGCGCCCTCTAGGTGTTAGCATGGTTAACCTAAGTGTGCGCCCCCCCCCCCCCCCACGAGTATATAAAAAAGTTGAAAATAAAAGATTATTTTTAAAAAATATTAATTTATTAATAGGAAGCAAAACAAAATACATTCTGACATAATACAAGATTAAATACATGATGTATATTTGATGAAATCTGTTTCAATTTAAGAATTAGAAAGGAGAAGTAACATAATACTTATCCTATTACTTAAATATATATATATATATATATATATATATAACTTACTTAAAATATATATTACTTAAAAGTAACATTTTCAAAATTTAACATTATCTTGATAGAGTTTGTACGGTTTATGATTACGGTCGTAAGGCTTCAGCATCAAAGTACATTATTATTGCATTTAATTCATTGTTGTTGTAGGGGTGGGGCAATGAAATGAATAAAATTGGTCCGTAAATGAAATATGAAATATTGAAAGCTTGAGAAGCACTGTTTTAATTTTAAAAAAAAATTGTTTTAACAAGTAATTTATGATTTGATAAAGAATTTTTCCGGAAAAATAATGTATCATGTAAACCAAAATAAAATTTCAAAGTCAGGCGATTCTAAAGTCAAAAGTACTAAGATCCTTCATGTATTGTTTTGGTTATCAAGGTAATTCACAGACAGTAAACTGTGTAACAGGTTAGTCACTTAAGTACTCAACATTGGTAAGGTTCCTGACGTTTTTTCCTTATAAGTTAGCTGCTGTGTTAAATATTTCAGAAAAAAACCCGTTTAAATTTTACAATATATTTGACACGAATCCAAGCGAGGAGAACTTAGGTCATGTTTTCACTTATCATCATCACCTCAAATGGCGTCCAACCCGTTTCGAAAATTTCAAGGGCGTTTCTACTTTCAGTTTATACAACTTTTTTTTTTTATGGGAAACTCTTGATTCTTTTGTATAAAGTCCTTCTAGTAAACAAGTTTTGCAGATTCACTTTGTAACCACATTGAACTCATGAAATGTTAATTTTTTTAATTTTATTTTTGACAACATTAAAAAACATTAAAAGATATTCAAACTTATAAATTTTGTACGCTTAGAAATATTATTTTGCATACTTACTAACAATTTGTTTTATATTACTCTTTTAACTCTCTCGATATTTAGAACTTAGTATTCGTTTTTACGTTGACTAAACTAACCCCATTTAAACTGATAAACGTATTAATAAAATAATCTCTGAAAAATAAGCAAAAATAATAGCTCTTTTCCTTCAGTTGTAAACTATACTTAGTAACCAAGTTAAAAGAACCTGGAAGCTGAAAAATATGTGGAGGATACTAATATAGTACCCATGTTTCAATAGGATTTTCAATTGGTACTTTGGAATAAAAGAAATCTCTAATATATCTAACTAGTATTTTATTTATTACTATTAAAGTATTTTTAATGATCGGATATGAGGAATATATACACCGAACTCTCTTTTACATAGCAGATATACGTTCCTTAGAAAACCGTGCAAAAAAAAAAAAATCGTGTAAAAAGTACATGTAACATATGGAAAATTTGGGGATATGTTCCACAACTTTAGGAAATCGTGTAAGAAAAAAAACTCTAAAATATTTTCCCAAAAACCTGTGCAAAAAAGAAATAATGAAATCCCTGTTACATATTTATAAACAAAACAAAAAATCATTGTTGTTACGGGAAAAAAAAAAATTAAAATTAGTGTACAGCAAGGGTGTCAAACTCAAAGACTAACTTGGGCCAAATAAACAAGGTTTAACTTGCTTTAAAAAATCAATATTCATAGAAACTTAGGCTTATTTTGAATAATACACATTATAATAAACATATGTAAAAGAACAAGAAAAAATTAATGTTTACGTCCTGACACGTAAAATCTCTTTTGTGCAACAATCTTCCCTATTTCGGGAGAAATTTTGATATTTTTTTATATATTATTACGTGCCAATATACTAGCCGGACCGCATGTGGCCCGCGGGCTGCGAGTTCAGCACCCCTGGTGTAAAGTGAAAACTATCTACACGTGCATAAGAACGAAAATTTCGTGTAAAAAAGTATATTGATGAACCGTGTTATTTCACAAAATCGTGTAAAAAAAAAAAGTTGGGTGTATATTTTTTAGATAAATCACCACAGTACCAATTTGGAAAACATTAACACTAAATAAAATGTTAAAGAATTTTTCAGAAGTGACGCCAAAAAAAATTTAAATTCTACATTAGGGAAGGAAATTTAACGCCAAGAGAACCTATCGTGACACCGTTGCCCTTGGACAATACAAAGCAGCATTCCGAGATCGATCTCCAATGACGGATCGCTCACTTTTGTTTAACTCATCCAAGTGACGGTCATTGGGGCAGCATAAGGAGAAAGGACCTAAAGACGCTCCCCTTTGAGAAGGGCCCAATTATTCCTTCACCTGGAACACAGATCCGTCTCCAGATTGCCGCTTTTAATGCAAATCAGGAATAGGGAATCCCTGATCGAAACGAAGGGAAGGAAACCTTGACAAGCATTCGACTCATGCAAATTGGTAGAATAAACTAGGACGCCACCGCCGCATAAACAGAAAGCTTTTTCTGTGCTAGCTTCTCCATGAAACATGGCCTATTTCTGCAAATGCAGCAGGTGCGTGAATTTGCTAACCTTTTCCTCAAAAAAAAAGAATGCTTTTAAAAAAATTCGTTCCCACTGTGTGCATAAATAGCATTTTATCTCTTTACCTTTCTCTTCCAGTAAGCCCTTGGAGGGAAAAGGAGGGAGACAGGTTCATTTTAAAATGCATGCTGTTGTTTTTATTTTCTTTCCACGTTGGGTATTATTTACCCAACATTCCAAAATAAAACCGATAAAAAAAAATTTCAGAGAGCCTTATATTTCATATAAAAAAAAACTTTCTTCGTGTTTTTGCAATACTCGTCTTCGTGATAGACCACACAGTGGGTATTTGAATCGATAGATCCATGGTATAGACTGATTTTCATGAACTTTTGTTAAAAAAAATCGTATATTGGTTACAGAATTCTGAAAAAAATATTAAAGGGTCCCAAAGAGAGAAAAGATAAATTCTCATAAATAAACGCGTGATACATTTTCTTACGAGTCTAGGTTTTTTGGGAAAAAATTATTATATTTTAGCATACAGGGATTTCCATAAAATCCTTTGAAATCTTGGGCTAAATTTGAAATATATAAAATAGATTCTATAACACTGTAGGTAAATATTTATAAGGAATAATAATCACAATGCATTTTCTGATAAATGTTTGGGATCTAACAAATTCTAAACTTGAAAACACGTTATATAATGTCTAATTTTAGAATAAATGTACATTTTTGTGGTATGATATAGCGAAGTAAAACAATACATATTTTTATACCTATACTGTCTATTTAAATTTTTGTGATTTTTCAAATTCAGCATAAAACTTGCTTTGAAAATTCTCTTCTATAACATTTTTTACTTGAATTCTCCGTCTTGGTAACTGATTCTATTTATTTATATAAAGATAGTTACTTCTAGGTTCTATAATGCGTTTAAATATTGAAACAAAATCTAAAATATATATATTTTTTCTTGAACACTACATAACTGATAGTGAACAAAAATGTATTTTTATTTCTTAATAAGACAACGTTCTTCTACAACAGTACATTTATAACATTTAGAACGAGCTATTTTATAGGATACTGACTAAAAATTAATGATCCCAAATCATTATATGTGTTTAAAATTCAGGATAAAATATGTTTTTTGACATTTATTAAGAACGAAACATTATTCACGTTATAAGACACACACACAAATACAATAGATCATCCAGCCTAGAAATGTTCCAAATATTAAATGCGTATCTCCAAAAAGGATTTATTAAAACGGTTGGGAATTAAAATAAAAATATGAGCCTGTACACATCTATTTACCAATTTCCGCAAATATTTGAGAAACTTCGGATTAATCGTAACTTATGCATGGATATATAACTATTCTCCTTCTCTAATCCCTCAAGGGAAAAAGAGAACGAAACATTTAAAAGCTCGAGTACCTCCAAAGTAATCAATGAACTAATTCAATCATAATGATGATTACTATTCTTCGAGCAACTCGCATTTTATTAAGACCCTACTCTTTTAAATAAGAAACCTCGTATAAAAGATAAATACTGACTATCCCCTTTATAAGACCTTGAATGTAAAATAGCTCCTTTTAATCTCTCCTTCAGTCCCTTTTGTGTTTCTTACAGGTTAAAGGATTTTTTTTTTTACTATGATTACGTACTTTATATTTAAAGTAACAGATATTAAATTGAAGAAAGAATTGTTGGATTAGATTTAAATTAAAATAGCATCTATTCCATCTCTCAAGTAATAAAACTGCATCGAAACTATGTGTTTGGTTGCGAGAAAAATAATTAATTTAAAATCTTTACCGAATTTTTTTAAAATTAAAATTTAGATGAAACAGTGAAGATTCAGTACTTTTTATATGCAAACAAGTGCGCATCAAATACCATTATCTTCCATCCCTCAAGTAGAAATGACCATCAGACAAATATGCTCAGAAATCATTTAACTGAATGTATTATAGCCGGATGTGACATTAAATGTACATACAGATGCATAAAAGAATATATATATATATATATGTAATAATTCCATTTAATTTCTCTAAACAACTTTTTTAATTTGTAATGGTCCTGGCCTTCAGAACTCGCGCTTAAATAATTAATTAGCTTACCCGCATAACGAGATAATTGTAACCGTACCTCTTGAAAGTCAGCAGCTTGCATTTTTGAAGTAAGATCACATCAAAATCTATATTGAACGATATCTTTCCACCGTCCACGGAAGTTACGCGGATTCCATGACTTCCTGTTGACGCTTTATACAAAACCCTCTGGAAATTCTTTCTTTTTTTTTTTGTCTTCGTCAAAATGTAACGCGCGTTTGTCTTTTTGTGCAGTGTGTTTTCTGTGTTAAATGTTGTTTATGTTTATGTGTGTGTCTATGTTTATGTGTATCTACATGTACACAATAAACAGGATTAGCTACCAACAAAGGACTGCTTCATCAATACCATAAATATTGCATCAACCATCTAAATAACGATCCAGATAAAGAAATTCTTTAACACTGGCCACGTCCTGTCCTTATATATACACACACACTAAATTGACATAAATCTAAAAAGAGTAAAGCAGTAAACAGAATAACAAGACAGTATAGGTCAGAACTAAGATAGTCTCAGTAGTATAATAGAGCAAAATCATAACCTTAGGAACTAAGATAGTAGCACTAAACATAGTTTTAAGGACAGCCAACCTTCCCATGTATTTGCCTATACTACTGGGCTAAAAAATAGATGTGAGTACATATTCATATTAAAAAATTCTATTTCAAAATTTAATATGTATAAAATCTTTATACTTTTTTATAAAAAGCAATCTATACATATAAATAAAAATGAAGTGTCTGTTTGTAATTTGAAATTAACAGCTTTTTACTAAATGCATTTAAAAGTGTATAAGGTACTTATATGAAAAAATCAATTTTTAAAATTTTGTCTGTCTATCTGTTTGTTCCGGCTAATCTCTGAAACGGTTGGACCAATTTTGACGAAACTTTCACTGGAAGATAGCTAATGTTATAAGAAATAACTTAGGCTACTTTTATTATAGAAAAAAAAAATTAGGGTTTCCCGAAAAAAAAATTAAAACCAATGAAATGGTGAACAATATCCGTTTGAGATAGGGATCATTTCAATCGACAGTGTCAAAGGTCATGCATCCCTCTCACCCCATGCTTGCGGCGGCTTCGTTTCATCCAACCCAGTCCTCACCCCCATCGACAGTGTCAAAGGTCACGCGGCCCCCCCCCCTGCTTGCATATTCGTTTCACCCTACTGTTTTTTAGACCTGTTTTGAACTGACTATTGTATATAGAGAGATAGTTCAGTAAATTTAATATTGCATATAGAGAGATTGTTCAGTAAATTTAATATTGTATATAGAGAGATTGTTCATTAAATTGAATATTGTATATAGAGAGATTGTTAAATAAATTCAATATTGTATATAGAGATTTAATATTAACGTATTACACATCCAGATACAAATTATTTACACTATTTTAAGAGTTTATAACACAAAATCGTAACAATGTATTATTTTTGCTGAGCAGAAGGAAGGTGTTATCAAAAATCGACCCACAACACAGTTACGGCGTTATAAATTTTTTTTAAAAAATCTTTTTTATCAGCTGTTATATCTACAGACTTAAAATTAAGCAAACATGGTTTTTTATTTAGCTGAGATATGCAAAAAGCTTTTTTTTTTTGTTTGTTTAATTTACAATTCCCACAAAATTAACTCATTAAAAACTCCTTTATCCTTCAGTGTGTATCGTTTAATTTTTCAATTCACCCGAGCAAAGAACGGGTATACCACAGATAGTAGAAAATATAAAATGATCATATAACTACAGTCATTAAACACATAATTATCTTGAAATACAATGTTACATTTAAAGGATTACGTATATTTAGTGACCATGATAGAAACACTTCTTCTATAAAGCAAACCTTATTATTTAAGAGTTAACAAATCATTATTATTGTCATCTCTCATCTAGAAATTCCCCAATCTACCAATTACATGTTTCTGTATGAAAGATAAATACGAAATATCACTCGCATAAATCTTTAACTCGTGACATATTTGTTCTATTTATTCTCCAACATTTTTTTTTTAAACTTCTTTTAAGTAAAAGGTACTTGTATCCTTTTTGGGGATGATTACGTACTTTACGGGCAGAACTGTAATATTTGAACCGATGAAAAAAATTTTTGAAAGAAAAGCCAAACTACTCATCTCTTCTTTAACAAATCATCATTGTTCACCGATGACATAGCTATCAAACGGCGGGAGGTAATGAGCGTCGGTAGGCCAGTGATCTATGTGGTGTGGGTGAAGGGATTAGATCGGTGCTTAGGATCCAATGATTTTTCCTTCCGAATGCCGTAGTAAATTGACGAAGCCGACCTCTGCCAGTTAATCCTCTTTCCGATAGAGAACGCATTACTTCCATCACAACACTCTCCTTCCATTGTTCGAAGAGCACCTTGGCAAGAACATTAGAGCGAAAATCCCGACGAAAGATAAGGACCCCCTAAAACAAGTTTTCCAGAACTAATAACGAAAGACTGTAAAAGAAGAGTGTTTGTTTCTTGGTCATTGAACGAAAGATGGTTGAGCCGATAGCGGAGAATTAAATGATCCTTTCTGTCAGAGATGATCAGAGTGTCGGATAATTCAACTTCCAGGAACCTAAAATCGACATCGTATCGCGAAGAAATGAAAGACCTTACAACCTTGGCGATGAAATTTCATCACTACTTAAGAGATGGAGGGTTTAAGAGATAGAATTGAGAGATGCATTATTCTTTTGTTTGATTTCGTAACATTTAAAATAAAACTGATACTATTTTAATATGCAGTTGAATTTTGAAATGGCATCATTTTCAAATATGTTATTAAGTAAGCATATACATAGATAGGTGTCTGATTTAAGGGATGAAAATCCCTGCTCTGCCTCTTATACTGAAGCTAACTTCTATAAGCCTTTTTATTGATCACAGTGTTTTCATGATATTTGAATTATTTTGTGTATGTAAATAGAAAGGATCTCAATAAATATATTTTTTTCCCTTTCTTTCAAATAATACAGGATTTTTCTTCAATCCTCTTTTTCACTTTTTAAGTAGCATACATAACAATAGAAACCAAGAATAATGATCCATTTTATTTAAAAAAAGAAGTAGTAATAAATTTATTAAGGATTAAAAACGCACTTACTGTTTTCCAAAAAAATAAAATAAACGAAGTGGCTCTGAGAATAATCCAATCACCTCGTGATTCCGCATGTATATTCCCTCATACCAAGTAAATAAATAATTAAAATTACCAAGGTCAATGAACACTAACTTCTGTCATAGCACGAATTTCTATAGCATAACTAGCACAGCATACACAAAAAGTTTATCTTCCCCTATTGTCAGGGCCGCAGTTCTGTGGAGACACAATTAATACCACTGTTATGATGCTGTCGAAGACCTTAAAACTAATTGGATGGCTTTGAACTCGATAAAAAGTTAGGATAAATGATGCTGACTGGTAATACCGAGCAATAGGTCACCAACTGCCCCGTGTGGACCCGATTGTACAAAGGTGCTGGAAGTAATGATTGCTGCAAGAAATTCTTCCATAGAATGAAGGCTGTTAAAGACCAAAGTGCAATATGAGACAAGATCAAATGGTTGTGCTAAAAGTTTGGGATGCCCTAACGATATCAGTGTCCACTATTCAAAGTGCTACAGATTCATCAATACCGTATGTAGTACATTTTACTGCCTCAAAGTGTTTAGTTGAAGCGGATTACGCTCACAGTGGCCTTTACATCGCGTTTGTCTTCAACCTCTCAAAATAAACATTGTTGTCTAGAAAGGTACTGTAGCCGATCATCATGCCTGCTTGTATTGGCATTGTACATTGTTAAATGATGAATCCGTTTCTTTTTTGGAGCACATCGAAACCGTATGTTGAGGAGCTGGGCCAGAGGTTTCTATCACCCTTCGTTTTACAGAGGTATATAGCCATCACTCGTAGTGTAATAGTGTAGAGTACTATCTCTTACGATGGCAAGTAGCATATAGTCATCATGCGTATAACTTAAACAGCTCAACGATATGTTGATAATATCCTTAAACCACATGTGTTACCCTTCATGGCACGTCATCCTGGAGATATATTCCAACAAGATAATGCCATATCCTATGTAGCTCGCATTCCTTTGGTATGCTTCCGTGATGTTCATACACTTCCTTAACTAGAAAGGCCACCATGTAACAAACCCCCAAAGTTTGCATAGCTAATTTCGAGGATTCTGCACTCTGAAGATTTTGACTAAGACCGGACGTAGGTATAAAAGCCATTTAATTATTCACAGTCAAAAATATACATCTAAGTTATTTATTTATCAATTAGCCTAAGTTTAGGAGGGAATATCAACTATCATATGTATGCCTATAAAGAATTAAACTTTACTTATCAGATGCAAGCAGAGAGAGACAGAAAGGGATGAGGTCACACTGCTACAATCTTCCTAAGCAAACACAGATTCTATGGTAGAAAACTTCAAAGACATTTCTACATTAACTGGAAGCCATAGTTATGTGGTCAGCAATATTTTCCAGTAAGGATTACTATTCCTATCTAGCTCCATTTCACACAAACACTTTTTATAGCACTACACATCTGTATATCGCGTTTTATCCGCAAGAATGTGGCAGTTAAAAATTTAGTGACCGTAAAGAAAAAAATCAAAGTTAGTTTTAATGGAGAAACTTTGTGAGGTAATCCCTTACAACCAGATTTTTCGCAAATCGAGCATGTATGTGACATGATAGGCTGCTAGATTCGGAAACTCCAAAATGTCGCAAATCCGGAGAAATGACTTATTTTTTTATTTACTCGGTGCGTTCGAACTCCTCCAGAGGGATTAGAGATACAAACCGGTCCTCCAGGAAAGAACACAAAAAAATGTGCAAACAAGAAAATACAATATTAAAAAAATATCTTCTACAAAAAGAGCAAAGGCGGATAAACAAAATTACATCAGTCTATCGCGGATAAATTGAGAAATAAGGGAACAGGAAATCAACTTATTATGAACCATATTGTGAAAAATAAAATATAACCAGGAAGGATTTACTTCCTGTGTAGGTTTGACGAGATGAAATTCGGAAGTATGGGGCAATGGAAAACAAAGCGATCGGGTTTCCCGGGAGAACCACACAAGCAATTAGGAGTAAAAGGTAACTTGAACCTATGAAGGTAAACAGGGAAAGGACCATAATTGGTAAGAAAAAAATAGTTATACCTATATAAAACTTTTGAAACAACTATTTGAAACAGAATGAGGAGTTTGAGCACAGTTAAGATTTCTCCCTCAAAAACAGCTTGTTTTTGCACAAAAGTCTGCGAAATCATTAAAATTTGTAATAGTACATATATTTTTATTAATAATAAAGTAATTTTTTAAATTCTTCATAAAGTACAGTAAAGTTTTTTTTAAAAAAAATTCAATCATTTTACATTACAATGAGCAGTGGAAAGTAATTCACCAGCATTTTTAAAGATAGAAGAAAGAGAAAAACCGAGTGTTCCTCCCCCTCAAATCTTTAAAGGGTTTACTATCGTGAGTAGAACTAAAGACAATCAAAACGCAGTTTTAATCGTCTTAATGACAATATTTAATCTCAAATCAGATAATTTAGCATTAAATAAAATTACGGCGAGGTGACGTCTCCTAGTGAGATTGAAAGAAACAGCAATGAGATCTTCTGCGAACGGTTGTAACAGGAAGAGTTAAGTATTTCGTGAAAAGATGGGATTGAAGTCAATATTACACAAAATTAGGGAAAGAACCCAGACATGTGGTCAATCTTTAGAAATAGATTTTTTAATAATAAAGAATTAGTCAGTCCAGATAATGTTCCAACCGCTGAAGTAGGAGTAGATAAATTTTTGGAAGAGGAATGTTGCTAGAAAAATATTAAGAAGTCCAATCAATGTTATCAAAAGCAGATTTTATATCCATAAAAGTGACAGAAGTGAGCTTGAATTTTCTAGTGTTTTTGATTTTTTTTAATTAAATTGTCCACGGCAGTTGGGGTTTGCAGCTGGGCAGTTGCAGTGAGGGTTTTCCCTGAAAACAAATTGCAGGCTTTATGGATTAAATGGTTATTTAAAACTTAAAATGAAAACCTGTTAAGAAAAATTTTTCCTAAAATTTTGCCCAAGATAGACAACAAACATATTGGACTATAGAAAGGAACGAACAACGGGCTGCGTCCCAGTTTTCAAAGGAATTTAATTTTATTTAACTTTGAGAGAAGAAGGAAAGTAACAAAGAGTTATACAAAGTTGGTAGAACCGAAAGAGACAAGGGAATGAACAAAACAGGGCTTTCCAACAATGCCGGTTTAAGCTCATTTCAGGCTTTGGGCGCAGAAGATCTACGGGCCCCCTTGGCACTGGCGGATCGAAATTTATAACCAGAAGCTTATACGGGCCCCTGGGAGCCCTCCCCAAGCGCCCAATGGATAAACCGACACTGCTTTCCAAAGAGAGTAGTCGAGGTCAATGTCTGGAGTATTACCACCGCGGAGACAATAGAAGACAAGTTCAATTCTAGAGGAAAAGATATCGAATAATTGTTAAATGCTTGGCAGAATGTATTGCGAGATGAGATGAGAAATCTTTATTAATCTTCACATCGACGTATTCAAACATGCATCACCGGCAGAGGCAAGTAGGTTCACTAATTACTCATCATAGCGTTCATTATACAGTCACAGATGAGTTTCCACGACTTTGAATTTTTAATCGCTTCGTTTAATTACTTATTTCTAATCATTGTGCGTTTGTGTGTGTGGAGAGAGAGATAATAACTCTATCATATTTAAGAACTTAAATAGAAAGCTATGGAAACTATTGATTTCTTTATATAGTGTTCATAAATGACGCCACTGGCACAAGTGATTTGCACTAATCATTTGCATGCTTCATCGAGGTCTGCGCATGGTGCTAATTTCACTGCTATCTGATGTTTCCCTCATGATGTTGCATTATGAATAACCAGCATTGTATATCAGTATTAACCACCTAACTTAAATATTTCAAAATTCTACCACATTTAATAAATAAATACGAGGCAAAAAATGTTACCTGTACCAAAGCATTTAAGGTTAACTTTTTCAAATTATGAATAATATGGATACTTCATTCTGAATTTAACGAAAGACCTGGTTGAAAGTGTTTGATAAAAAAAAAAAATTATGTCATAAAAAAAGAACGTGATTTTGCTCAACAGGAAATACATTTTAGGGGGAAAAGCGTGTAATTTTTTTTTTCACTTAAACATTTTTATATAATAACGCGTCAACGACTTTTAATAAATAGTTAACGTATGAGTAAACATAAAAAACTCGGGACGCTGTCTTTATGTTCAAAGGCGAAGTAGAGCAAGCTTCAAATACTAAGAATGAATGTTTAATAAAAAATATGGTTGATGTTGAAACTCAGAAGATAACGTGTTTTAATTCAAATGGTTTAGACAAGTGGAAACAAGTGCTACTCACACTGCATTAGAATATTTAATTCCACACTGCATTCAATTAACATTTTTGAATAAATGTATATTTGCCTCAAATTAATTCTATTCAAAACAGTCCACCCGCAAAATAAAATCCTATCAACGTGGGACTTAGTACGAAGTTAACATACACAAAAAAGAAAACCACCGTGTCCTTTTTTCGAAAAAAAAAATGTCGTAAGGATATAGGTTTTTATTTTTACTTTATTTTTCTCCCTAAAACGATTTATCCAAGTTTAGAAAAGAGGGAAACTATAGTAGGAAAGAAAACTGAAAGACAAGTGATCTCTCTGAAAGGGAACGAAAATCGACCTGCTCAAACTCCAAAGAAAAGAAAGTCTTCTTGGATAAGAGGATGGCCATCATTCAATCGCCTTAAGTGTAGCACAGATTCCACAAGGTTATCCAACCATAGATCCATGAAACATGCTAGAATTTTGGAAAGAAATTTATCGTTTACCAACTACATTTTCTATGAACGAGAAAAATTGTGTTTTTGCATAATAGAATTGATATTAAGACCTTCCACGAACACTCATTTCCTTCAAACGGAGTTTCGATTTATTCTTCGACAAAAGGCTTACTGGAAGCGAAAGAGTGAAAAATGACGATTCGTCGCTGTGTAATAATTTACACTTCTCAAATATGTGAAGAAGGAGATATTCAGTGACCTTAAGAGACAAATTGAATTGAAAAGAAAAACACGTTTTTATAAATGTTTAATAAATAAGAAAATGAAAAGATGTTTTGAAGAATAGAAGCAGCCGTCTTCAGACCAATAGGCCACTCGATTTATCAACTTTTTAGATGAGGAAAAAACTAATTTTAAATACTGATTTCTTTTACAGTTCAATGTATCCTTTCTTGCTGAAGGATCTTTCTTTCAAAGCTCAAACGTCTTCCCGTTGGTGCGGTGTGGAAGTTGGGAGAGGTGGGTTCCAGCTCAGGTGTTGTCCTCTTCACTTGACCAAGGTTCAAACTTACGAGGTCCGTCGCCAAAAGCGACGTTAATAATACGTGCGACGTTAATATTCACTCACTTAACTCTTTAACTGGTTTGCCCGTACACCTTACGACTTACCGAAAGCTGGCCACAACCGGTTTGCCCGTACGCTGTACGGGCACTGATATTTTCTTCTTTCTATCTTTGATCCGCACATATTTTTCATTCACATAGTGAGATTATCAGTGCTGGTGTGTTTTTAAGAGATGCAGTTTGTCCATGGTACTAAAATACTTCTCATCTGGGATTTTCTTTATTGTTACGGCGAGAATTTTTCATTGAAGGCAGGAATTTAGATTCGAAAATATTCGATAAAGAACAGGTATAAGCAAGCCAATGTGCAATTTGTTACTTGAGAAGAAATAAAAATAGAAAGATAATTTTAAAAAAGCCTATATTATCTCTGTCCACACTGCAATGTAAGACTGAGTATAACACCATGCTTCAAATTATGTGTGCATATATATTTGCACACACAAAATCCTCAACCATTTGAAAAAGAGGTACGAACATGAATTTTTTGTAAGTATGAGAGAAATTCGTTTAAGATGTATAAAATATTCTTCACAGCATGCAGTGTTATTATAAAAAGCAAACATTTAGGGGTTTTTTTGTTTCACAATTATGAAATTAAAAAATAGAATCAAAATTGACCATTTAAGGGGTTAAAGAAATGTTTTCAAATATACACTCCAGAATTGTAATTTTAAAGAAAGAATAATAATACAGTGTGTAATAATGTGTGTGTGGTTTTAGTTTCCGTACACCCACACAAAAGTGTTTTACTTGCCTTTTGTGGCAACACCTTGTGTGCTTATTGTGTGTATTTCATAAATTCAATTTAATCGGCCATTATGTAAAGCGTATAAAAGTTCGGTTCCTTTGTAGAAAGAGACGTTATTGTAAGCAATTCTTTTAATAGTATTACAACTACCTACAAAAGCAGCAACTGTGAAGTTGAATTTGAAACAGAATGTTTAGTATAATATAATTGTATTTGAAAGGAGTTTCTCGAATTTCGGTCTAATTTTGTATGTAGTTATTCATTGTACATGGAATATACAAATACAAACAACTTAGGTATATATGCTAATAAAAAAAAATATTAATCGAAGCCAGACTATAGAAATTACATTTAAGTTAATACATGAATAAACTAAAACATTCAATTTAAACAGAGTTAACATTAAACTTTGAAGCATTCTAACAAAATTCAGATAAAATTGAAGTATAAAAATCACTTAGAGGATAACAGAAGGAATAAAAAGAAAACCATTAAAGAATTTAAAAATATGAACAGAAATGGTATTATTAATGAGGATAATGTATCGGAGTTAATTATTTAAAAAAAAAAAACATTTTGTGTTAGCCTAATAAAAATTGCCGTTAACTCTGTAACAAACAAACAAAAAACGTTACAAAACATTTGAACACCATTATATATCACAAACAGAAAAAAGAATCATTTCAACACCAAAAACACATTACATTAAATTGCCTTTTCAATTTAAGTGGATTCCAAAATATAAGGAGGTCAATGGAAGATTCAAACATTTGGCAAAAGTTTACGATTCTTTAAAATTATACATATAAAAGAAATGGAGACTCATTTTTCAAGATTTTATTCTATACATATAGTTTACTTTCTTCGTATTTTCGATACATTACGTACATATTTAACTAAGAAATAAAATGTTTCATTTACGTTTGAAAAACGAATTAGAGTGGAAAACATGAAACTGTCTAAGTGAAAAACGAAATATAAAATGATTGTAAAACAAAGAAAAATGTCAAAATGGATTTATTTTACTTCAAGATGTGCTATTATATCTCATATTACTCTATTTTGCTTACTTTGGGTTCATAAAAAAGCTTTTGGCACACTAGCTTGGAACCATCCCCACAAGTTCATGGTACGCATCTAATTTCAGGAAGACGTCCAACAAAACAAAAGATAATCTTGCGTCTGTGCGTGTTCAGTACACACACGTACACTTGAATATGTACACCCGACTCTTTTTTTTACACGATTTTGAAATAACACAGTGTACATGCAAGTTAATGAATTTTTTTTTTTCTTTACAGAGATTTTTTGTTCTAAAACGAATCTCAGAAAGAAAAAAAATGAGGATTCGTGCCTTGTGGATGGGGACGATTTGATCGAATTAATGTGACAGTTTATGATAACAAAGAAATCGATACTGACGATGTCGAAGGTGAAGTTCAGCAATTAACAGTTGCTTTAATTAGCGAGAGCTTGAAATTTGCATTTGAAGCATTTTTTTTTACTCGTGATCCTGACATAGAGCCTGCATTATTATTTAAACGTAATCATATCAAGAATTATAAAAGCAAATTGAGAAACAAAAGCAGCCGCTAAAAACAGATTTTGTAACAAAAAAACTAACGGAGGCCGTTAATAACGAAAGCAATTTTTCATTTGAATCAAAACCGACACAGTTGTGCAAGACATATCTGACACAACTGATGATAGCATTTTTGATCCAGTTCGTAAAAAAAGTGCACACGCTTGTTATCAAGTTGCGATGGGTAGTTGTTAGTTAATATAGTTTTATTCCTATAATTTCAGTTTGAATTTTTATATGTTGTATGTGTTTACAGAATGAATTTCTAATGTACACTAATTTAATTATTTTAATATAAATGAATTGTGTTGTTTTCATAAATATGTAAAAGGGAGATTTTTCATATTATGCAATTTTTTAAAGTTATAGAACGTATTCCCGAATTTGCCGTACGCACATGTATATTTTTACACTTTTTTTTTACACCGATTTCTAAGGAACACATTTACCGTGTAAAAAGAGTTGGGTGTATGCGCCAAATCAGTGACAAAAAAAAAGATTAAAAAGTAATTTATCTCGAATTTACAACATAACAAATAATCTTCGTAAATCTTCCAAGTGTAATTCTGCATGCAGGACCTACACTAGAAATAAGAAATTATTCATTTAAGACAATCGCCGATTCACTCATAAAAAAACCTATAAAATTTTATAGAAAACTTTACAAACTGAAACACAGGAGAGAAATCACTATTCCACACAAATAACAACGTGATGTTTATATCGCCTAAAGCTTTATTTGAAATTAGGAAAAGTGCTCTAAAATTGCCACAGTAGTGGTACAGAGAGGAGCCCCGAAAACAAAATTTAATGGATTTTATTATTTTGTTAAAGTTTTCTATCCCTTGTCAGTAAACGAGGCAACCAAGGCGATGAACTAATAAACCACAATGGAGTTGAGGCCGTTTCAAGATGTAGTCAATGCAGTTTTAGAGGAAGGAAACCATTGACGAAGGGAGAGCAGATGCTTTGAAGCTACCGGAGAGGAAGACCATTCTTTAAATGGGGAAGAACTTTCTGGATATCTACAGAAAAGTCTTTATTCCTATCAATGGTCTCAAGGGAAAACGGGAATGTTCGCGAGGGCAGCCAGCAGCATTCTGTACAGTTTGCTGGTGAACTCGAGGGAAGGGCATTGGTTGTCTTAACCACGATTTTACCTGAATGGGCCGAAATTTTTTTTTTATTTATTTATTTCGGAAAAGATGGGAAAATGGAAGTGAAGTCAATACAGAAAAGGAAGCTCAGTGAGTTTGGAAGAATAAGGAAATTTCAAAGTATGGAATGGAATAATTCACTTGTACATTTAACCAATTCCACATAGGTAGTCAGTGAGATTTTTCTGTTTTAGAGTTCTGTTATGTAAGAATGAAGCTTTGACATCGTTAACTCATATTTACCCCAAAATACGAATTAATTAATTAGTATGTACGTTTATAAATGATATTCTTCAGTAAAACGGAAAAGTATCATATTTCATAGTAAAACTTCTAATATCAGATATGTGGTTAAAATTGCTTTTTAAATTTAAAAAAAAATGGTTATAAAAAGTATGGATAAGAAGTACTATCTCCCATCACTCAAGATCATTCCTTATGAAAGGCGTATCATAAGCATGCTACTATGAGTTTAAGTATGAACATCAATTTGCAAAACATATGGTATCGTTGTTTTAAATTTTAAAAAAAATTGTGTTTTTGAATGTTTTGTAGAAGAGTCTATAAGTATAGTGAGAATCAATTATGGAAATTCTGCTTTTTCAGCAGCATCCTGTCCATTTACTCTGATGAAATAAGGTATCATTGTCAACCAACCTATTTCAAATGTAATTGGTGACAGATTTCACTATTACCAATTATCGTTTCTTCTCAGAGCCCATTTTACCTCGATGAATGTTTTATCTTTTAGCTGCAAGACTTCCGTAAAACCACCTACCAAAAGCATAATGAACGACAGCATATCTCACGAAACCTTATCCGCCTCTTAAATATACTGTCATTTTTTCGCTTCTATTTTAGAAAACACGTAGAGTTCGAAACATTCCAAACAGGTTTTCTCGTAATGACTTTTATGATTAAGTGAAGTAATTAATAGATATTACGATATAAATCAATAAAAACTAACAGTAAAACTATAACAAATGTGAGTTTTAAAATATTTAATAAGATAATTATGTTCAAAACAGTATCTTGTAATTTTTGTAATATTATTAATTTTATCGCTATCTTTATTAAATAAATACGAATAACGTTGCAAATAGTTAAGATTTATATTTCCATAAATAGACATATGAATACTAGTATTCCATAATGAAACTTTAATAATGCTAAAACTATAAGCATCCATTTGTTAAAAATATTAGTATTTAATTTATGATCCATTACATGTAGCGTTGTATTTAGGTAATCTGTAGTAGGTTTGGTTATTGTTAGTTTTAATAAGGTTTAAGAAATTAAGATAAAAAGTAATATTATGCATAAATTATCCTTTATAGCACACACAAAATCTATTAAATCGTCAACATATCTATATAGATAAAAAATCATAACCAATATACTGTATTCCATAAACAAAAAATATAAACATAAATTATCTAAAATATTCCTGGTTTTCTTTTCTTGATTTCTTGATTTTGCCCAAACTGATCTTATTTCGTTGCTATTTTTCAACATGAATTTTTGACTAAACCAATTAAAGAAAATAATAATGTCCATATATATGAACGTGTGCGTTCATTTAAGTAGCTAGATATATATGTGTGTGTCATTAAATGTTTAAGAAGGAAAGAAATATGAACTCAAATTTAATATGTAAACTTCAATAAATTTGTTGGTTAAAATTATGCAATATGTTTTACAAAAGCATAAGAAAAAAACTGTAGACTTTATTGAAAATTGTAAAACATTTTTACTTATACTGGATTAGCTTTAATTGTCAATTACATATGAAGCCATACAAATATATTGATCGGCCCTTACACCTATAAAACTGACATAGAGAATAAATTCCCTGTAATAATGATGAGCGAAATTTAATTAAATCTATTAACTACATTTATATTATACGAATAATTAAATCAAGTGATTAACTTTAATGAAGGACCAATTATCTAATTATCCGATCAATTCATAGAATTTTTTCACAACCCAATAAAAAAAATCAAATTTTATTTTCAAAATTAACCTACAAAAAATCTACAAAACTTACTTTAGGAATTTTATCAAATTGGAGTATAAACTTTTTAAACCTAAATAATTTTTATGAACTAGAATTTTCCCATATTGCACCAAAGAAGGGTATTTTCAGTATTGACATTGCGTTTGTATCAAAATTCAGAATACTTATATATATACATAGCACTATAAAATGTAAGAAAACCTACGTAAGACCTTACAAGATAATAAAAGACATCCGATTTGAGAGTTTGGTAAATCCATCTTTAATAATCTTTTTTTCCCCAAAAAAATTTCAAGAGCATTTTGGTAAAAAGAACCCATATAACTAAAATTTCCACTAGAGAGGTCTTCTCGAGACTCAAAGAACTTGAGATTTTTAAAATATCTCAAGTACTTAACAAAAGATATGACGCATTTTATTTTTATCAAGTCGAAGTTTTCTCACGTACAATATTCTAATGTTTAATTACGTCAGCGATTTAAAAAGGAGGGTGAAAAAAACGGCGATTTGTTGTTGATGACCCAAATTAACTTGTAACTACGCTGTTTACTGAAGAAATGTTCGACGTACGAGTCAGCAAATGAACCGAAAGGAAGGTTGCCATTAGGAATGTTGTTGAATTTAATGAATGCCAATAATTAACAGATAAAGATGATAATTGCCAAACATTTTTTCGAAAAAAAATGCAGACACATTGTGGCTGCATGCCAGGTAGTTTCTTTTCAGAAATTGACTTACTCCCATGACATGTTTACGTCGTAGTAAGTTTTTCTTTTTTTTTTATTTAAACTTTAGTTTGAAAAGAAGCCAATTTGCAAGTGACAATACCTCACCATTGAATTACATAGTAAACAACACTGTACAAAATGCGTTATATGTCGTTACGGTACTTTTCCAAATGTATTCTACGTATTTCTACCAGTAGAAATCAGTATGAATGAAGAACACTCCACAGTATGTTTTTTGGCATAAGAGTTGAATAAAAGATTGATGCACATTTTCAAGTCTCGACAAACAAAAAATATATCTCTACTCATATTTAGAACTATTGTTTTCCTTGTTGCTTGTTATTGTTGCTGTTAACGATGATTCTGGCTCAAAGAAGACAAAGTCGACTAAAATAACCCAGGTATCGTCGAGAAATCCAAGCTTTCTAAGACTAAAAGTCTACTTCCTACATCTAAAAATAGGAATAACATACACATAAATAAAATGTAGTATTATTGATACTATTATGGGGAAGCTTTATGCATTGTTTTAAATTAAAAAAATTAGTGGAAAGAAATTGCAGTAAAAATAACAATTGCCCCATAGCTAATGTAAGTTCATTACCTGATTTTAAATCAATCAATTTAGTTAGAAGTTAAGGTTCACAAGTATAAAGTAGCTTGATTGTATTATATATTTCGCCACCAGCGCTCGACAGTGCTTCTGTACTCGAAGTTAAGTACAGAAGCACCCATGTGTGTCAAGATGGTTTAAATCAGGGGTGGACAGACTTTTTTAAGATACGGGCTACTTCTCATTTTTTCAAGGTGTTGTGGTCCATCCAATGGCCTAGGGGCGGTGAGCTAAAAGAAAGTCTTCAATATATATTATTTCTTAAGATGTTTGTCGGCCCGATAGTAAATTAAGCTTTAGAGCTAAAGCATCACATGAATATCAGTGCACCGTCATTTCTTGTTTTCTTCCATCTGCATCGCATGAACATTTGGTAGAAAAAGCTGTAGATATATTTACTTCCGTTGAAAAAAAAAGTGTATTGTTTTCCTTCTGCAAATTCCACGTTTGAACAGCTGCGAACAACAGCTAGAGCGTGGACGTTTTCAATGCAGTGAGCAGCGAACACAATTGGATCGCGATGGATCTATAACCGACGTATGTGCTTAACACGTTCACTGCAGGAAGCCGTGCCATCGCGTGACGTAACGTCGACACAAAAATCCAATCCCGCGGAGTTAAGAGTGATGTTTCAGCAACCAACCCCGTGTTATCGCGGGAAGAGCTGATTAATATTTATTTTCCTCTTTAGGCAACGTGTGGGTGGAAACTCATTTCGCGGTTATCGCTTTTTTCTCCTATAGTGAAGAAAATGTGTTAAACGTCGTCGTGCACTTCCAATAATGGAACATATATCGTCTACTCACAATCGCATGAATTGTGAAAAGCTGATTCTCCAGTCTAGCTGGCATCGGTGCTCCATCAATATGTTTCTTTTACTATGCGCGTCTAAGGGCTTAGTGAAGGCGGTCACTACAAAAAGTCTTGGCGGTCCACCAGTTGATCGCGATCGACTTAATGCCCACTCCGGGTTTAAATGCATGTTAGAAAACTGATTGCTTATATAAAATACAAGCTCACATATTTATGCACATTTGAAAATTTAGAATGGATTTCTTTAGAGGATTTAATTTTAAAATATGAACTTATTTTCAAATATTTTAAAAAATTCATTCTTTTAAATTTAATGTAAGTTGGATATTAATAGCTGGAGAAGCGGCAAAGCTACAGCACAATTTGCGTTTCCCAGGGTGCACCACGAGGAGGCCTGCTACGTTACACTATCTTGCTATGAAAAAAACCCTTGTGATCCAAAGACTCACGAAAATTTTATTCTTTAATTCCTTAAGGTATTTCACTAATATGACCTTTAAGTATAGTTTTAAAATAGAAGCCGTGGAGTTGTCGAAGGACAAGAACTGGACAATCTTGAATGAGAACCCGCCCTGGGTTCCTGGGGCTCCTAGAAAAACTGCAGTAGATCATTTTAGACTTCAGACAGGGCACGACTGCCTGAAATCTCATTTCTACAGAATATGTATCACTGACTTGACGGACTGTACTCTGTGTAGCTCTGGTCAGCTTGTGACCACTGAACATTTGGTCGTGTGCCCTGTACTAATTAGTCTTAATTCTATTGTCGAAAAATATTGAAGAGCACGTGCACTAATGGCATAGGTGCTATTATTGTAGTGTGTGACATTTGTAAAATAAATAATATTAATAACAGCCAGTAGCGCACAAAGGGGGGGGGGGTTATCGGGGGCAAACCCCCCGCAATCGTTCTCGATTTTTTTCGCCGATTGATAATAATCCTATGTATATAGTATGTAAAATAATTAATAACAATTTTTTTTATTAACTAACGCAAATTTTTATTTATTAATTTATTTTTTACTTTTTTTTTGTTCCCGCGACCATCGATAAAATCAAAATAATATGTATGACGGCGTATTGGGGTATGATATAAGAATGATGGACATTCGATTCTCAACCCCTCCCCTCCCCCATTGTGTGCACCACTGATAACAGATAGTCATGCATAAAGAATATTTATCTTAATATCTTTAAAAAATCACCAGTCTTCAATCTTCATTTTCTTTCAGCCTTGCATTTCTGTTTTATGTCTCTTTGTGTGTATACGCATCATGCTAGCAAAATATTCACAAAATAATGCTTAATAAAAAAGGCGTTATTTTTTATACGTCCAATGAATCATTTTTTTACTTTTTTTATATATACACATAATGCACTTTTTACTCAGTAAAAATAAATTTTATTGCATTTGTATGTTTTATGAAAATTATCCTAAGTTATGAAAAAAGTGTAACTGCAGAATACTGAAGTAAATTTTATGAGTACTGAAAATATCATACATAATTTACTACAAAGCTACTGATTGTTTAAACTCTTCAGGTTTGTTTGTTTTTAAATACTTTTCTTTAAAATACAAATTAGAAGAAAGGGACTGAGAACATCTATATAAAATGATTTATTTCTTTTCAGAAAAATGAAAAGTAAAAAGAAAAAATTAAAAAGTATAAGTAACTATACGAAATTCTTTTGATTTTAAATTCCATTTTTCAAAGAGAAATAATAAATGCAGAAGAAAAAGTCAATTTCAATAATAATGTTCAAACGAAATTGAAAAAGTTAACTATGCCTGAAGAGTAGGCATTTATATCTGACAAAATAGATCTCCGAATTCGAGCAATCGCATACATCGAAACGAAAAGTTTAGATAAAAATCTAGAATAGAACGCTGCATTAAGCAGAGAACTTGAAGTTTTACAAAAGCTTGAAAAACAAGTAATCGAAAAAATATTTTCTTTAAAAGAAGAAATAAAATTCGTAGTCAGTTCTGAATGGGAGTTCTAGAGAGAGAAAAAAAAAACTAAAACTAAATAAAAATGCTCCAGTTCCCTTCTCCTGGCACTGCCCAGCTCCGGTTTTGTCAGCAGATTCGTTACAGTATCGATTTTTTTGGGGAATAAAGTAACCTAGAGATTCCCCTATTCCTAATGCTTGCTCGCCTTTTCCTTGTCAGGTTACTCATTTTTTTTCTTTGTCTCAAATATTTGCTATGGTTTAACACAACTCGAGAAACTTTTGTGAAGTAAGAATTCCGAAACCCAATTTCGAGTTCTTATTGAGTAAAGCAACAATGAAGATGTACCAACAATCTAGACTGTGAAGTCGTCGATATTGTTTGGGTAGACTCATATTTTTATTACTTTTTATTACCTGATTTGCAGCTGGGGGACACATATTCTACGAAAATCTGAAGGTGATTGAATAAAATAATTACATATAATCAATATTCCGGACTCGTGGTAAGTCTTTCAATAAATTTAATATTTACAAACAAAACCAATATAAGTAGTAGGAATAATTTAATCTAAATAAAGAACTGTATAATAAAGATTATTTTGTAATTGCTACTATTCAATTACTTATTCATTGGGTTCATTTTGATCCAATAAATTATACTTTGAGGAAGCGTTTCTGTGTTTTGAAACAAAGACACATCGAAATTTCAAAATTTCATTATTTTCTTATTTCTACCATTGATATTGCATCATTTTAGAACCTCGCCTATATAATATATTAGACCCGTATCCAGGGACGTCTTTAGACTCTGAAGCCCTTTTGTGAGGCCCTGGTCCCCTATGCAAAAGGCACTACCTGAGATCTTTAAAAGTAGACAGTAAAGCATGCATTGTCAAATACTCGTTCAAACGGTAATTTGAAACAAATAAAATGGCACGACTCACAATTTCAGAAACTTAGGAACAAACCGGCTCGACCGATGGCAGCATTTGAACTAAATTGTTTATCGAATTAGACCTAGGCCCAGACATGTGGACGACGATCTTCACATAATAATAACGTTTTTAGCCAGTTGACATGCAGTTTGAAATTCCCTGTTTTTCGGAGAATATGTGTGGGAATAATATATATTTGGCCACATTAGAATTTTTTGGATCATGATCTTATTAAGAAAGAAACTAGAACGAAACGAGGCACCCCACCCAGAGCGAGGCCCTGGGCCCGGCCTATTTGGTCCATGCCTTAAGACGTCCCTTCCCGCATCTATAATAATTAAAGCATGTTTCATAATTTCGCAAGTTAAAATTATTTCCCATGATATTTAAAAATAACTTATTCATAAAAAAAAAAAAAAAAGTTAGTAGGAAAATAAAGTATCACTTATATAGCATAAAATTAAATAAAACTGGCTCCAAAAATTCAGAGACTGGAAGCGAAGTAACAGTACACGCATTAGTTGAAATTATTGCAACTGAAATACACGACGTAAACATAACGTTTCGACACATGGGAAATGAGAGAAATGGTTTCTAAGAGAAATATTTAATGCATTTAATGCAATAAGGCTTGAAAAAGCACTAAGAATTATTTGAAGATAATAAGGCAACGGCAGTTATGTTGATGTATATACTGGTGGAAAATGAAATCCCCAACACCAAGAAGAAATTAGTTTATATGAATGAAATTTAGGGAAAGTATTGAACTAGGCATTATGTTTAAGTTTCAAAATCAAAGGTTAAAATATACGCAAAAAAAAAAAACAAAAAAAAAACCACTATTTCAAATTTAAAATGGTAGTACATTAACAAGCACTGTAACCTCTATGATTTTTAATTATAGTATGCAACACTTGCGTGAATTAAGCGTGTGCGAATTGTGGCTTACATGTGACGTATTCTATTTTGTAAGATGCTGTTGCCCGCTGCACATAATCGTCAAATGAGTAACAGTCGGTCATGGTTGTGGATGATGTTGGATTCGCCGTCCAGTAGTGTTTGGCTTAGAGGGGCTGATGCACGGTACATCTGTCGAGAGTTACAATTTTATCTTTGATGTGATATGGAATTTGGAAAGGGTGAGTTAGTTCAGGTGTCGTTCTTGTCAATTGATTTTGGCTCAAAATTACGAAGTCCGTTACCAACAGATTTCGTGTTGCTTCAGAAAAAGAGAGAGAGAGAGTGCGGCATTAATAAAAATCTATCAATTAACCAACCAATAGTGTTTCATACGTGCTCGATGGGAAAAAGATCTGGTGATCTCACAAGCCAAGACAGCATGTTGGTCTTTTGTAAAACACATTGGGCGACAGCAGCGACGTGCGAACGAGTGTTATCGTGAAGGAGAAAGTCCCCTGGAATAATGATCAAGAATGACAGCACAAGCGGTTTTAATCCTCAGTATGATGTATAAAAACGTTTTCTCAAGGTCCTTGGGATAATGGCGAGTGTGCTCTTGCTGTCTTACGATATTACTTTCCAGGACATAATTTCCGATACAGGTCCAGTGAGTCTACATCGCAGACAATTGGGTTCCAAGCACTCATTCAACCTACTTCCTTTTAACTAACATACGGCCATTACTGGCAACAAGACAGAAAGAGAAACAGATTTCCTCTTCGCCTTCCAATGAGCTCTAGCTTGATAATACTGAAGTCCTACATTGCAGCGATTTGGAGTTAGTGGCATGAAATCTTCAACGTATCATACTCAGAACCACCCCTCAAATAATCGATTTGTTACAGTTTGGAATGTCACTCTGGTAACAACAGAAGCTCATTTTCTACTACAGATGCAGTGCAATACACAACAGCTATGTGGCGAATACGGAGGTCTTTGCTCTCAGTGGTGCCAACAGTCTTCTACAGTGGATATATCCCAGCCAAATCTTTCTGCAGTAACACTAATGGAAACCTATTTGTGTATAACAGTATTACACGGCCTTGTTGAAACTAAGTAAGCTACTGATACTGCCTTTTTCGTCTCTTTATACAGTTCTTGACTCAAAAATAGTTCACAACACGTAATCCTGAAGATAAATAATGCTCACGAAGT
Organism: Trichonephila inaurata madagascariensis; assembly: GCA_019973955.1. NCBI lineage: Eukaryota > Metazoa > Arthropoda > Arachnida > Araneae > Nephilidae > Trichonephila > Trichonephila inaurata. Next base: position 664,888 of record BMAV01023577.1, read on the forward strand.
TAATCGTGTATTTAAAACCAATGTGCTTTGTCTGTTCATTACGGCGCTACTAGCGCTACTTCTATTCGACCGACGTGAAATTCAAATAAACGATATCTTTCAGATGTGCTAACATGCCTCTCAAACCTCGTTTATCTAGCTTAACATTTCTTGTTGTTGGGATTTTATTTTCAGCCAACGTATTTCGATTATTTTAACTCATATTAAAGTTATTTCCTTTACTTAGATCAGAGTAAATAATATACGTTACACAAACATTGTTCTATCATTTGTGGAAGTTATTTGTTGTAAAAGACTGAGAAGTAATAAAAAAGGACCATCTGTGATATCGCACCAATTAATCCGTTTCTAATAGAACTAAAATCTCACCAAAGATGGCAGTAATGTGTTTTATCATCCGCTTATTTACCCAACTTTGTTCTTGTAATCTTTATTCTTTGTCTATAATGAAACAAAATCTTCAAGAATGACTTTTTCTATCAGTACTCAAGGCAAAATCAATATTGCTAGAGATAATATTAATGGTAGCATATGATCTATCTAGCAATTCATCCGATTGTTATTAAAATGTTAACAATAGGATATCCTCTAAGGAAACGCTTCTGAATAAAAACTTCAAGGAAACCATTTGTGGTCCTTAGAAATAATTTAAGATATTTGTGAACTTCAATTTTAAAAAATAAATTCAATTTTATTAACCATGACAATTAATTAGATCTCACATCTGCTTTTCTTCTGCATGCAGGCTATAAATTATTGAAGTATTAGAAAAAAAAATTATGTGCGTCACAATCAATATTGTTGAATATCAAACACATGACGCAACTCAATACTTGTATTCTTAGATCAAAAGTATTTATATATATATATATACACACACATACATACATACTAAGTATATTATGCATATGCACAAAGAAATATGATTGTGGAACGTGATGTTTATCTAAAAAGGGGATCCATTATAAAACACACAAGTAAGCTAAGAACCTCAAATCAAGAATTATTTTTATGTATCAGGTGATCCAAAAGTCCGCTAACATTTAAAAATTCAATAATTCATGGGAAAATGTTAGAAGAGACGTAAAAATTGGCACGCATGCTTGAAATAACATGGAGTTTTATTGAAACCCAAAGAAGTGCAAAAACCGGCCGACAGACAGTGCCGGATAGCAAAACAACAGCGAAGCCGCATGAAAATAGTGAATAAAATAGGGCTGACTCATGTAAATGCTTGGCCTCCTAGATCCCCAGAACTCAATCCGTGAGATTATCGTTTGTGGGGTTACCCGAAATCGCAATTCTACCTCGATCGTCCAACCTCATTAGGGATGTTAAAAGACAACATTTGATGTCAATTTTTCAACATACCAACAAATATGCTCTACATTGTTCTTCGACTACAGGTATTGTTAATGAATGACGGCCGACATGTTAAACATTTGTTATAAAGAACATCGTTTATTGCTAAAAATCAATTGTTATGCTATTTTGTTATATACAGCGCAATCTGTTGATCATATTTTGAACTTTTTTTTGTTTGTTTGTTTCAATAAAACTCCATATAATTTCAAGCATGGTTGTCAATTTCTACATCTCCACCTAAATTATTAAATAAATTTTTGGATTTTCAAATATTAACGGACTTTTGGGTCACCTGGTATGTGCATGTTAATGTATTTTAAGGTAGAGAACTGAATGCTAAGTCTCTGAACTTTTGAATTCAATTTCATATAAAGACTGATTACAAATACCTGATAATTTTTAATATGACCCAAAAATGAAACTTCCCGATTCCAACTTTCTTAATTCTAGGAAATCTTGAGCCTTTGCTTGTTACTGTACGGTAGAACAGAAGATATCAAATTTTGATAAGTTTTGTTTCCTCAAGTCTGTTTAATTATTTTTTGACTATTTTATCAGGATAATTAAAAACTGTTATTTACGTCCAGAAACATAATACAATTTAACACTACCATTTCAGAGTTTTCATATGAAAATTTTATAAAGTAGTCATCAAATAGGGTTAAGAATTTGAAAGGTGAAAATCTGGCTTACTAGAGTTCAAGATTAGTTTATCTTCATGTTTTGAAATCAAAACTGCAATGTGAGAGAATTGAGATCTTCAATACATACCTGAAAAGAAAAAAAAAATAGAATGAAATACTCTGTACTAATGGCATTCAATATATTAATAAATATTCAGGAGAAAAAAAAATTCTACTCCCAACAATAGTTGCTACATGATTTTTCGCAAACACAAAGATAAAATCACAAGAGAAAAGAAGTTAAACTATTTTACTTGGTTGTTCATTAAAAATTGCGCATAAATATTCAAAGATTCCATCTTTATAATTCTCTTTTCTCGTGCATAATTCGATTAAATTAGAAATTCGGGGTTCATTGGGATCGTCACGTCTATTATGAATAACTTGCGTCAGTAATTTATGTAAGCTTTAGATGAACTTTTCTATGTCTTTAATAACAGGTGCATGCATGTGTTTCATATTCGGAAAAGAATAGCTAATCGAGATAAATGGCACAGAAATCTCAGAAAATGTTTAATATGTACTGTTTCCGGAGTTCCCCAATGAAATGGAGAGATACAGAGCTAAAAAATTACGCAAAAGATTGAGATGCAAATCTCGAATTTAAGAATGGACATTTAAAAAATTCTTCTCACATTTAACTTACATTAAAATAACATTAATTTTCTGAATATATGATGGAATTCTGCATTAGAGTTTAGAAAAATCGATCATAAGCACATATATTTACATTATTTGGCAGCATTAACGCGATTTTTATTTATTGTAAAAGGTTAAAAAAATAAATTATAAAAACAGAGTGAATGACATCATACTTAAACTGGAATGAGAGAGATTAAACCTTTTGGCACCAGGCTGTGCTTTCTAGTGTCCCCAGAAACCCCAGTTTTCTGGGGATTTCACATTTTATTTTTTTCCTTTTGACTCTGTCTACAGTGCACGTTGGTTCGTGTTTCGTTTCACTTTCTAAAGTTTGTAGAACTATTTTTGTTTATTTTTACTTTTTGTTGCCAATATGGCATCGTCGTTGGATTTCAACGAAAGTGACACTGAATGAGAATATATATATATACATTTGTCAAAAACCGATGAATACGACAGTGATTCTGATACAGATTTATCTATTTGTGATGAAGATGAAGAAATGGAGCAAAAATGATAATACACTTATGCAACTCATGTGGAAAAGCTTTTTGCTCCAAGAAACCTTTCGAACAATTTCACAAAGATTTGTTATTTTAATTCTAATGTTTCTATTTTTCAAATTTTTTTGTAATTAAAACATTTTGTAACTTAACTTTTGTAATTTTATACAATCACAATAAAAAAATCTACCTTATAATGTTTCCTCTGCTGGTTACTGGTTGTAAATATAAATATAAGCCCTGTATCCACATGAGGTTACAATGGGATTTTAACCTATAGATAGCATGTATCCACATGGGGATATAATGGGATTTTAACCTATAGATAGCATGTATCCACATGGGGATACAATGGGATTTTAACCTATACATACCATTTATCCACTAGTGATTATATGGTGCGCAAGGGGTTATAGCAGTGTTTCCTAAAGTGTGGTACGCGTACCCTCAGTGTATGGGAATATGTTTGGGGGGGGTACGCGTAGTAGCACCGGAGTTTGGTGGTGATATGTATTGCACAGTGCTTAGCTGCGCCTGATTCTACGTTCTCATGAGCCAAGTCAAGACAGTCTTGTGAGGCGTGAGATGGTCTGGTGTGACACGGTGGCAATATACCACACTTCGTTATAAGGACAACTTACTTCATTAATAGTTAGTGGCTTGTCTAGGGGCCTGTGTATTTTTAGCTTTTACGCAATTTTTCTTATGTGAATTTGCTTTTCCAGCATTTGTAGGCATTAAGTCGAAAAAAATGAACAGACTACTGGACGTGTAACCGCATCTCAAGTTAAAATTAACAACCAGAAAACCAAATTATAACGATCTGTTATCTCAACACAAATAATTTCATCCTTTTCATTAATCCAAATAAATGTAATTTATAATAAAGCTTTTGTTTATATTTTATTAGGAATAATTTTATTTCTCCATTCTTATTATTATGGAAACAAATATATTTTATTGTTATTTAAATAGGTCCATTTTTTTACGAGGGTACTCAGCCTTAAGAAAATTATAGAAAGAGTACACATATGTCAAAAGTTTGAGAAAGACTGGGTTTAAGGATCCCTTCTCATTCCCTCCTCAAAATATCCTATAGTACAGAAAATAGTAAAAGCATGGGACAAAAGATTACAAAAATAAGTAACCCAAGGCTCTGATTCATTATTTAATTAAATCTTCGATCAGGAGTTTGAATTAATAATGTCAAAATCAGAGGTTAAATATTTAACTCCTGTAAAAACAGTTTCACCAATGTCAAAGGTAGTTAGCTAACCGGATAGTAAGAAGCTTTAACTCCAATTTTTACTTCCAAATCTTAACTTCCAAAGAAAAACTCCAATTTTTTATTTCATTTCAAGATACATTTATTAGCGCATAATTTTACCTTTTGAAAAACGTAAATTTACGAAAAATAAACATCGCGGAATGGGGTATTTTAAAGTTCTGGAGATGTGCCACATATCAATTAGCAACGTGTTTTGGTAAACAAGAAAAGTGTTAAATCCGCCAAATCCTGTGGGAACCTTGAAAGTAGATATAAATTAGTCAAATAATATTTCCGTTCAAAAGAAGCCAGATCCGCTTCCTGGAAGAGAGCCGAAATGGAAGAAAAATGCACAAAGCCACAGTGGATTCGTTTCGGAACAGTACTCACGACCCTTGCGATACGCTGCACAGTTTCAATGCGGAATCTTAATGGAACAGCGATGGCTAGGCCACGTTCTGTACCAGTTCAAGACTACAATAAAAACTTCATCAAGGTTCAGTTTAACAGGAAGACCTTTGAGGACATCTTCAAATATAAGTTGACGTTTACTTCGTATGGTAAAGAATTAAGGAATTTACGTTACTTTTTTGGTGTTATTGAAAGAGCAGTAAAAGAATAAGGGATATAAAGAGCAAAGACAGACAGCGGAAAAAGGATGAATGCTTAACACGCAAAAGTATTGTTAAAATGGACGGGGAGACAAATGACAATCGGATTTACGATTTTTACCTCAATGCCAATGATTCTTACTCAACAGTTGAAAAGCGATAAAGAATTTTGAATCAAAATTTCATTTTAAAGGGATTTTATTATTATTTTTTTCTGTTTTTTATTTGAGAGGAATCATCAAAGAAAAATTTGAGGAATGCTCAAAAATGCACAAAAGATAAAGACTAAAAATTTTACAGAATAAAAGATACGTCAAAATTTTTCCTTGAGGAAAGCATTACTTTAAAAATAAGAACCAGCTCACAAATAAATTTTAATCTTTCTTTGATTTTTTTTTTATGGCATGGATAAGAAAAAGGCTTTAAGAAAGAATGAATTTAAAAAACGTAGTATATCCATTTATTCTGTGAAGCTAGTTCCTTTTTTAAAATACGAAACTTGACTATACCCGTAGGTAAGCAATTTAAGCAAGATAAGTTGTCATTCCTTAAATTTTTTATAAAAAGTAACAATACTTGGATAAAAGAAAATGAAAATAAATGGTATTAATTTATCGAATTCAGATATGTGGAAGGGAGACATGTCAGTTATATAAATCTACAGCCCATCGTAATTCACACCTCAGGAGCGAACAATTTTGAAATTGTAAGAAGTAAGTGCAATAATCTCTTTAGAAAACTACGTTTTCCTTCCACAAAAATTGCTCATAAAAAACCGCTTGTTTCGTTTTTTGCAATTCGGTTTTATGTTAGGAATCGAGTCTAAAAGTCGAAGAATATATGGCATTTATTTGCAGAAGCATTACTTTACAAGCGTAGTCTAGCTCGCATTCGTGTGTCTTTTTTGATCTAGGCAATCACTCAAGCTTTACTGCAAAAGGAAAGCTGGGAAGGCATCTAACTGGAAAGCAAGTAAGCCGGTTTTCTTATTTTTTTCTTGACGATATCGACCTTAAACTATCGCACTCGAGAGATCAAAGATTTTCTTTTGATCATCAAAAAGAGAGAGAAAGAGAAACAAATAAAAACCTTACAGCTACAACACACAAATTTATTCAGCATGTATCAAAAATTTCTGGTTTGTCGTACCTTTTTTCAAATTGATATTATCCATTTCTACTGAAGAATAAATCAAGTTTTGAAGCACAGCCTGGGTTTTTATGGTACATAACTTAACGCAAAAGGTAAACTAACTGAAAGAACATTTTTTAAATAAATAAATGTATCAAATTGAGAAAGACTCTCCCTATTTTAAAAATGACCCTGAAACAAAACTAAACGTTTCATTTTAACCTAAATTTTTTAAGAACTTCATAATTTTTTTTTCACTAAGAAAAGTATAGTTTTACGATTCTATAGTTGTTATTCAGATAAATTTATTAAAAACCGGGGCACTGTACAGTTTATAAGCACATTTTTTTTAAAATTTTAAAACTGAATAATGAATATTAGGATAACGTATAAATACCCAATAAGAAAAATAGCGATATATTTTCAAGTACTTTATATCCGATCCAGATACAACATAATAGTTCCCAATTCAGAACTATTTCACATCATTAAAATAAAATGATTTTTTTATTTTTTATTTTTCCAAATTTCTTCGTCAGAGAAAAGTGATTAATTTTCATTAAATAACCTCTAGGGGTATTAAAATTAATATTTTAACCCAATATTTCCAACTACACAATATTTTTTATATTTCGCTCTGAAACAATTTGGATATTTCCAAGCATAACAATAAGTTCTTTACTTATTATCAAAAGTAAGAAATTATTGATTTAGATATTAAGTTTCTAAATGTGTTTTAATTAAACAGAAAAATTAGTTCAAAAATGGTAACTGATGTAACAGAGAAAATATTTACAAGGTATAAAACACAGATATTAATAAATGAAATTGTAACTGATGGAAATTTCCATTCAAGTGCTGTGTTTTCTAATAAATAATTAATATAGCGATAGGATATTTTATTTTATCCAAAGAAACATAAATAAAAAATGGCTAAGGAAGTTTTCTTAAAATTGTGTTTAAAGCTTGTAGTATGAAATGTTCAATTACTTTCTTAATCAAAATGGTTCAATCTCTTTCTTAATCAAAATTGCTCAGTTACTTTCTTAATCAAAATTGTTCAATTACTTTCTTAATCAAATTAAATGACATAATGCAACCAGTAACATTGTTATGAATACGTTTCTTACGTTGATCAATGATGTTAAGTAAATTTCAAGTATTCAAAACAAAATAAGTTTTAATAAAATATTCTATCTGATTTCCTACATTTTCCTATATTCCTAACAAAATGGAAGCATAAAGCTAGTTTCGCGAGCGACATCTGCTATCCAATAAATTTCTGTAAGGCATTCTTTAAGAGAACATGGTACGTTTTACACTAAAATTTTTAATTTAAGGATTTTCAAAATTTTTTTTGGTTGCCTCCTATGTGCATATACTATGTAAAACAGATTTTATGCTTAAAATTTCATAAAAAGCTAACCATTTAATTTTTTAAGGAAAAATTTGTGAAGTTATTTTAAAATGCTACTCCTCCTATAAAAGTTGACTTACATTTATGAAATTTGATTTACATGTACGTCAAACTATGTATAGTAAAAGTTGGTATGGGTTTTGCGATAACATGATCGGTATTCGTATAATACTTCTTTTTATGAATGCTTATTGAAAATTCCTTAAAAAATGTATAAACTCTTAGTTCAATTATTTTTTAAAAAATAAGTATTCTTTTGATTCAAAAATGCATACCAACTTTTGTTACATGTACTATTAGCAATAGGTAAAAAAAATTTCAAAGCATTAGGCACAATAGAAAAAAAGCCTTAGCATTTTAAATGAAGACAAACTAGTTATTTTATTTTTCTGGGATAAGTCCGCTTAAAGTTTTGGTTTACCATATAGGAATGTGAATAAAAACCATCATAAAAGCTATAATAATTCTGCGTTTTTTAAGTTTAGGGCTTTCAAATTTTGTGAGATTAAAGAAATATATATAAAAAAAAATTTAGGCTAAAAAATTAGGTTTGATTTTTTGACCGATTTTTGTCAATTGAATCGTACCGTGTCCTCTTAAAATTAAAAATAAATGCTCATCACGAGCGCGAGAAATGCTTTTTTCGCTATATTTTAGAAACCAATCTTTCTACATTTCGGAATCAAAATTTTCCTTACTTAGGATACGTTTTTTGTTTCCGTTTTGGAAAAAAAAATAATAAATCCAATATTGTTTTACCGAATATAATCGAATTTTATTCATTGGATAAAAATTTTTTAAGAAAATTCGATTTTAACAATTAAGAATTGAAAACATTTGTATGTAACATCAAAAAACTTCACTATACGGTATTTACTTAAGCATAGAAGAGCATTGATGTACCGCAAATAGAAACAAGTTTGAAAAATGATGGTGGTCAAGAAATGACAAAACGATCCGTTTATTGCAGCATCAAGAGCAGAGAATCAACACATTTCCCCGTGAGTATCACATGGGATTTCAAATGTAAACCCCCTCGAAGTTTTCGTGCTCAGTGCTGCTCGAATGATAAATTGGCATTGCTACAAGACCTTTAAAGGAGATCATGGCATCCGCTCAACCTGTGGACAGGAAACAGCGTAGACATAAACGAAGGTTAAAAAAGTCTGCACACGTAGAAATAAACAAAAAAAGGAAGGTTTAATGAGCCAAACACAATCTATACCCAAGTTAGATTTGACAGAAGTTACGTTTGTCTGCAGCAAGTACTTGGCCAATCTAAAAGCACACTTTAAAAAAAATTTTAAAATAATAACCAAATTCCACCTAGTCTCGGTTTTTTACAAAAATCAAATTACCAGTAAGGAGAAGTCTCTTGAAAGAGATAAAAAGGTCACAAGAATAGTTAAAAGCATGCGAATATAAAAATTTGCATAAAAATGAAATTTAAAAAAATAACTTTGTGAGTTTTTTTTTTTTTTTACTCTTGATTTCTATTTACCTAATAGAATTTTTAGGCTTTAGATGCTATATTTCATGTGTGGGTTTATTAAAAGTTAAAAAAAAATAATAATAATAAAATTAATGACATCTGCAAGAGAAAAATACATTATGTGTCTTAAAACACTATGTGTTCCAACTTTTAGAGATATATGAAACGTTTTTATCCAAAATGAGAGTTTCTTGAAAATCTTCCATGAAGGAACCAAACGCACTTATTTTCAATAAAAATGAATTTTCTTTTCTCTCGTTTTCTTTAATCAGTCGTGAAAAATTCATTATTGAGAAAACAAATTTGAATAATTAAGTTATTTTTTTTACATCTTAATATTGAAATTGGGATATTTTGTTTCAAAAAATGTAACTGAAATTTCTAAAATAATCATTTCTAGAAGCATTCGTTTAATTTTCACTATTCAATTATTCTCCTGAAAAAACTACTTAGCATTTGAACACACTGAAAAACTATTTACACTTTTTCCCACCTCTAAAGCACTTTAAACCAGTCCTTCTCAAACTTTCAATATTTGTAACCCAATTTTCAGTCATAATTTTCATCGCCCCCCCCCTCCATACAATAACAATGTACTGTGAATTCAATAATGCTACACTTAGACGCTAAAGCTACAATACGACTTTAATCTCTTAAGAGCCACCGGCGTATATAAACGTCTCATTCAACGAAAGCGTTAATTGCCCCGGACATATGTATACGTCTTTCCAAAATACGATTTTCTCTGCGCTCTGCTATCCATAAAATTATTCCGAAGACTTTGGAATGCAATACAAGGATCTTGACAGTGTTTGCGAAGGATTTACTTATTTATTCCTTTTCATCCCCTCCTCCCCAATGCATCACATACGCGCGCCTACATGGAAAACGATGGCTTTGGGGAGCGAATTCCATAACTTTTAACCGGAGGTTAAGGGATTAATTATAAACCATACAAATTATCAAGGTAAGTGTTAATTTTTGCAAATATTTTATATATGACAAGTCCATTGGGTCACTGGTAATTATTAAACTTGTTCTTAACTTAGTATAGTTAAATTATAATTATAAAATATATTGTGCAGTACTCTGATACATTTATAAGTGTATTACATCAGTGTAAATGTGTATTTTGTGTTTTATTATGTCAGAATATATTTTGTTTGTTTACTTTCAGTATAAATCAATAATTTTTAAATAATCTTTTGTTTTCGACTTTTCATTATGCTCGCGCCCCCCTTGTAGAGTTATCACGCTCCTCTAGGGGGCCGCGCCCCACAGTTTGAGAAACGTTGCTTTAAACTCTAAATATAAGTCCAGTTTTCAACCAAAAAAAATATAATTTTGTATTTATTATAAGCTCAATTATTTCTAATCCTAGCCTAAATTACAACAAAACTGTTAAAATACTTTTTTCATGCAGATATATATCCTTAATTTTGGAACAATCGCATTATACGTAGGAAAAATGGCATTTGATTTTAATGTGCTTAACAGCGCGACTGTGTAAAAAAAATACACCTGCTTCATAGTAACAAAATAATATACAAGGAATTTTTTAATTAAGACAAATCTATTTGAGACTCCAGAATACAAGTTAGTAAGGCAATGATAACCAATCTATTCGATAAAGATGTACCTGTCCATTGGATATTCATTGCTGATTTTACATATTGGGGTACAAAAATTTAAAACAAATATTCATCGATAAGATACAAATATCTGCTCTAAGGAAAACTTAATAGCGACTGAAATTTAAATGATTAAATTACCCCAATCCTTTAATTCAAAACTTTTTAAGAGCTGTATTATACACTTATTCTAAAAAAAGGAAAGGAATTAAACACATAATCCGTGAATTTCTGAACCAATACATCCAGAAAAGTATGCTTTGTTGGTTTTCAACCTAAGAGAATTGGAAGTATAACATATTTCTGTTTCGTAAAAAAGATTTGATCTAGATTGTAACTTCTGTAAATATTTTTCTTGAACATAAATTTAATAGCTAAATAAAAAGGCATATTAAATGCTGAGTATCATTAATAAATAAATATTTACGGTGTGATTCTATAAATTACACACGCACACATATATACAGACCAGTGGCGCACACAAGGGGGGGTCCTGGGGGTCCGGACCCCCCAAAGCCCTTGATTTTTTTCCGATTGGTTATAATTCTAAGTATATAATACGTAAAATTTAATTAGATATTTGTTATTAATGATTAATTTTATTAATTAATGCTAATTATTTATTCAATTAGTTTTTTACTATGTTTTATTTCTGAAAATCGACAAAATCAAAAATAGCATGATACAAGAATGGTGAACTTTCACCCCCGGCCCCCCCCCCCCCTGAAAAATTCCTGTGTGCGCTACTGATACAGACATTTGTATTATAATCCGAATCTCAACATTGTACTGCAAATTCAAACTCTACAGTTGTTGAAATGATCAATGATCAGTTTTTTTTGTTAATTAAAAAAAAAAAAAGATTCCTCGGGGGGTGGGGGAAGTCAAATTTCTTGGTGACAGTTCTTAATTTCTTTTTTCTTTTTTTTTGTAATGCTACTCAAAATTCATCCACACGCAAATTACGAGGTTTCATATAAATCACCAGTAAAAAAAATCTGCTTATATAAAACATATCAATTGGCCAAGAAAACAATGCGATGCAGAAGAGAAAAGCTACAGCTAATTAATGCAAATGATTGTTATATTTTTATTTTTTTATGGCACTTCTATCCAGTGAAAAATAAATTACCATTCATCTCACCCAAACAATACGCTTCTGAATTTATGATACGAATTTAATGCATCAAAAACTAACATGGATGTTAAGCCAAAGCCCCATTTTGCATTGCTAAGGAGAAAGCAAGGGAGAGAGGAAAAGAAAGAAAAAAAGAAAAGAAAAAGAAAAGAAGAAATTGCATCTTATTCAAAAGCCGAACAAATCGGAAGAAATCAAAATAACACGTAAGATGAAAAGCCAAGTTTTATTTTAATCACCTCGTTAAATTCAAAAGAAGCAGCTTTAAGGGGGGAGAGGAGGGGAAAAGAAAAATTCACGTCAACAAAGGTTAATCCCAAAATACCAGGGCTATCTATTTATCTGAAGCTGGAGCGTAGTTGAATTATTCTACCAAAAAAATGGCCTTCGGCGCATTGGAATTGATTAAGACAGAGCAATCCGTTCTTTCAGGATCTTTCGTTTCCAGGAGCCGTTTTAAGAAAAATGGTGTAAAAGTCCCCCCCTTCTGTCGCCCCTTTTGCAATACACAATTATTCGGTTTTAATCCGTTTTTTTCCCAGAGGTTATATACTCACGTAAGACACTTTCAACAATTATATAATTAAAGGAAACTTAATTTTTTACTGATGTCTTAGCTTGTAATGTGATTAAAACTAGAGCAGTGATTTATATCAAAATTAAAAAGCTAAGACCATAATCTTAAAAAAAATAAATAAATAAACTTTTAAAAGGTGGGATTTTTTAATTCATCTCAAGATATACATTCAAAGTGAAAATCTCTTGTTACAATCATTAGAATTGAAATTTTACTTCGAATTATTCTTTAGAGGATAAAAAAGAAAAATATTTCTGGAATATTATTACTTCTGGAGCAGAATAAATATTACAGCTAACGTATATATACCTAAGCAGACATAGTCGTAAACGCATGACCGGCATTTTTCTCTCGATTCATGGATTCCTTCAGCTAAATATGCAAATTCACTTAGTTTTGAGTTGTAGTGTATATGTAGGCAATATTGCAAACAATTCAATTCAGACAAGAACACACTATTTGGATTGCAGACTACTGCAATATTGTTTGAGACGCAATACGCCATTTTCTATAGGGTGTGTGCTTCGGCGTAATTTGTAAGAATAATCTGACGATGAAATCTTAGAAATCATTAGTATTTCCCTTTACAAATGCTACGGATGGTGTATTATTTGAACTTGAAAAAAATGCTTTACATGTTTTTTCGTGCATATTTAATCAAAATTATCACAAAATAAATTATCTGTAATCTAATAAATAGTTTTCATGCTTCATTATTGGCCAGCGATTTAAATTTCTGTAGAGGAATTGAAATTTAAAATAATAATTTTGAACACCATCAACGTCCTCGCTTTTTTATTTATTTACTTATTTAATTAATTACGAAAAAAAGTGCACATATATCAACGGAAAATGATCATGAATAATGAGAACTTCTTTTCGTTTTAGAGACATAAAAATGATTACCAAAGGAAAAATTTGTTCACACATTTGTAAATTTTTTATACTCTACTTTTTTTAGTCTTGGTTTTTTCAATGTCCAGTACCCATAGAATTAAAATAGGCATCTAACAAAAAGTTAAGTATAATATAATACCCTAAAATATGTGTCCCCCATACTAGTCCCCGTAACCCGAAAATGATCATTAAAAAGTGATAAAGAAGTATATTTTGTTTAATTGTTCAATATACTCGAGCATTCATGCAAGTAAATCTACATCAGTACACTAAAGAAAATAACTTCACAGAAAAACTTTTAAAAAAAAAAATCTATTGCTGCAAAAACAAAATAAACACTGGTCAATTAGAATTTAAAAGTTATCAACTACCTTTCTTTATTACTTTTTAAAAAAGGCAAAAAAAATGGACGTTATACTAAGTACACTGCCAATGTCGGATTGATTCGAATAGATCACATAACCCTGTTGGGCTCTAATCTCCTTTCATTGATTTTAGAGTGTCCGTAAGAATATATACCATTGTCCAGGAGTAAAATGATGTACTGAATTTAAAAGACAAATTTTTATCTAATAAGAAAACATGTGTTTTGTAGGAATTAAAATAAAATTTAAGTTGTAAAAAGGCTGTGGAAAAGCTACTAAAAGCAGAATCTAGAGATTAATGAAGTAAGCGCGGCATAGCCTTACCAATTCCAATGCAGCAAAAGGAGTCCAAATTTTGAGAAAAATTTTCGAAAATTCCCTTAAGTAAGGTTGTTGAGTGCAAGGTCTGTGATTGGTTGGCAGAAACTCTCAACAAAAATACTTTCACGATTCTATAAGAGGAAACAATCAAAGCATGTTGTCGATGTAGCATAGGTTTATTTCGCCATTCCTGGTTATTTTGGGGTCACATAAAGCATATTAAGTACCAGTTTCTTTGTCAGTAAAAATAATTTAACACTTTTAAACATGAAAAACTAACCAGTGTTTCAGCAGTAGATATAAATTTCAATTCTTTAAAAGAAAGGACAATTAGGGTTAAAGGAATAAAATTTCAGTCAGGATCCAAAACCACATGGAACAAATGTAACGAAATAAAATCACTTGATATCCGCAAGCAATTTCATGTGAGAATCCATAGATTACATAATGAGTTAGAAACACACTTTTCTTTTTTAAAATTTCAACAAATCCATTCACAGCTCTTCGATTTTATTTTTAATTCCGAGACAGAAAACTTTCCCCTTTTCTTTCCGTTATTTGTTTTGAGAGAAAAAGTAAATACACAAACGAAAAATAAAAAGAACGGAATTTAGTTTTCAGAGAACTGAAAAGGCGAGAAAAAGAAAGAAAAGTCCCCACGCATACGCAAGAAAAGAATTGCATTCATTAAAAATTGTCGATGTAGTTATTTTCAGTATGTCACTTTTCAGATAGTGGGGAAAAGAAGAACGCTGATATATTTAAATGGGACACGCCCACCTAACTGGAGTTTTGTCTCTTCAGTTTTATTCTACAAAATGTTTTAAATAATTCGTTGAAACATATGAAAACATACATTAAAAAAGGAAAAATATTTACATTAAAGAGCAATTTTGAACTGATAAATTTACTTGAGGGCTTATCGGCTTTAGGTACATATGATTAATCACAAACCCGAGGTAATAATAATATTTTTCTTTCCCGCGGGTTTTACTGTCTAGGGTAAATAAACACGGGTAATGTGTCACCGGAATAACCTAACCATCCTTCTCTCTTTTTGACCCACATTTTTGTTATTAAAAATTGCTTTCTTTCTTTTTCTCTGTCTACATCTCACAAATACTCTTGATTTAAAATCTTAATTACATACTATTTTTTATTATATATATATTTATACATTGATACTGCTTCAATAAAAGTTAATTCTTCTTTATTTTGTTACAAAATAATTGCTTTTTTTTGTTTAATTATTGATTTAAATTATTTTTTACTAACACTATTACTTGCCAATCAACATGTTTGCCGTGTGGGGCGTAAGAGGAAAATAAATATATATACACATATATATTTTTGTTTTTTTTGTGTGTTTCCTTTGGCCCCCCACTGTATTCGAAAATGGGAAACAGGAGTGAACCTACTTCCGTGATGAATCTCAACTACAGAGTTTCTTCCGAGTCTCTAAAGAAACATTTCTGTGTGATCAGAGCTACAGATAAGGGTTGCCTCGGGTTTTCAGATGGATCCTATCCTTGATGCTGCAGTGCTCTGTGACCTCCTCGTAGCCCCGAACCTGACAATTGTTGGTTGTCCAGTACCCTGCCTCCTGTTTGGACTCAATTGTGGGTGGAACTGCGTCAAGATGAATATCTATTCTTTCTCAAGGATCAATCTCTTTATTACCGAAGTAAAAACCTTGTTTTACCTTTTGCTTTAGACATCTATCAAATTGCTACTAAATCAGGACTTTTTTTAATTGTGGCCTTACCAAACAATGAAATGTCTCATAAATCTACATTCATTTACTATTTAGAAAACTCTTGAAGGAATAAACGATTAACCGAAATCGGTCAAAAAGTTACACCGTTTGATTATGACCTTCAATTCTCCTACATTACTCTGTCTACAGTATTACTTTACCTACAGTTTCTCCACAAAAATTTACTTTGCTCTACTACCTAGTTCTTATCAACTCAAACACATCTTTTGCCTTCCACATCTTCAAAATAAAAATTATTTTAATTAAATCTCAACCATCTATTCTAGTATTTTATACTGCCGTCTCCACATCCAATAGTCTACGTTCCTCTCGCATCTAATGTATATCTCAGGCTTTGAACCATAATACTAAACCTCAGAAAATAAACGTACTTGAAGTAAAATTTCTCACTCTTCAATAAGAAATAAATCGAGAATTGAAATAAAAATGGAAGACCACAAACTCAGGAAAAGTGCACCTGTACCAGTCACATCAGTATACGGAAGTGAGAGGGATATGATTGTTTATCAGGTAAACAAATCCATACAGGAATGGCACGCTGAGACTGGGTTTTCGTATAGATTGACAGCGACCAAAAATGAGAAACTTAAGGGATAATTCAAATTTTACTTCGCTCTATCATGTTTAATAAAATTTAATACGTTTTTCCTTCACCTTTTTCGTGAAAAATACTATTTCAACACGTATGCATTGCAAAATTATGAATGCGATTTTAATATGTGTGTGAATTTTACTTTTCAAACATATACCGTAGCTATTACATTGTTTCTCTTTTATTCTCTAAATCTGTTTTAAAAAATTTACTATATTCTAAACAATTGGTTGGCGAAGCTCGCGTTATAAAACCCTACTGTCACTCACTTTCTTGAATCGATAAAAGTGAAGTTTCTTTTCATAGTTTTCCCTTTAAAAATATTACAATAAAATGTAGCTGAGTTTGAGTTCAGAAATAAACAAATATCGGCATGGAAAGAAGGTTTAAGTCATAATAATCAAAAGTTTGTCGTGTTAGTTCTAGTGATTTATTTAAACCAAATTAAAATAATGTTAAACGTCCATTTGCTTTATAAAAAATAAATCATTATTTTAATTTTATATGGTCCCTTTACACTAGTTGCAAAATCAAAATATATTTTTTATATTATTCTTTTACCAAAGTTTCATTTACTTCTATAAACATGCTGATATATTGTTTTAGAACAGAATAGTTTATTTACTTAACTTAATTTACATATTGCTATGAACTGGATCACTTCAGATAAAAAAAAAATTAAATGCAAGACTGTTATTCGTTGAAAAGTATTAGTAATGTTGAAAGCCAACAATAATTTAGTCAGGGTAAGGCAATAACTACAGGTCAGTTTTCACAGACAAAATGAACTCTTTTACATATGATTAAAGTTAAAATATTTCCTTCCTAACCCATAAGGATAAAGGTTTAATTGTTAAAATTAAATATTACAAATGACATTATTTTCACAAATAAAAAGTTGAGAAACACATTTCAACTTTTTACAGCCATAATTTCCATTTATAACGCTTATAAAAAATGTCATAAAATAAAAATAAGATTTAGTGGGAGCAAATTAACACTACGCATCTTTTTTCATTCCCTGTAGAGTGAAAAACAGATTTAAATTATTTTTCCCACAACTTTACGCAATCTAAACTCTCAGGAGCAAAAAAAAAAAAAAATTACGAAACATAGAATTACATAGAGTGAAAAGATTATAGCGATACCTGAGGGTTGGATGAGAGTTGTAGAAAGATACATGAGTGTTATAGACTTCAATAGTTTATAGAAATTTGAAAGTAATCTGCTTTTAACTTGACTTCAAAAGTATTCAAAAGTAATTTAAAGGCCTTGGTAGCAAGGAAATGTAGTTTTAATGGGGAGTTTTAAGTATTTGTTGATGTAACAACGAAGATATCACTGATATTATTCTGTCCTCCAGGCACGATAAACTTTTCTGGGGAAAAGACGTTTTAGCAGTCTCTTTGAAGAAAACTGTATCTAAAAATTATTTCAAAAAAGTCAATTCAGAGTTATAAAAGCAAAAAGGAATGGAGAAATTTTGCTTTCATTAAGCATGTAAGGTCGATAACGTTTATGTAACGCAAGTATTCTTTTCCCTCTGGCAAATCAAATCGAGGGGGGGCTACCCAAAAAGCTCGAATGTTATGAAATAACCAATACATGCAACAGATTTTGTTACATCAGTGTTTTATGAGAAATTCCCTGAATTAAATAATCCATAGAGAAAAAAGATACATGATTATTTTATAATTCGTAGATAATCCACCAATAATTTGTTTCAATCGTAATCAACTTTTAACTTTACATCGCGCCCGAGAGAAATGACGATACTTTTAATAAATAATGATAACAAAATGTAAAATCCACTTAATTGTAAACATAAAAATTGTTTTTATGTGATATTAGAGGGGAAATGAACCGAACTAATCGTAATGAATTTTTCTTACAATGTTTCATCTTATCATACGTACAGGCATAGGACAAAATAATAAGAAGATTCATTTCAAAATGGTGTCACGAATCGAAATAAATCTGCCATCTAGTAGTAGCAGAAGAGAAGTATTTGGCGTTGTGACAGTTGCATGAGATAATTCTATTCCCAGCAAAGCGCTATTATGTCCGATTTGTCAAACGTGTAAAAAGGCGTGATCATTGGAACTCGCTTGGCTAAAGCATCCATGTCGAGAACAGTAAACTTTGTGAAATGTTTCGATAACTACTATGTCAAGGATTATGACAGTTTATTCAAACCTGGGAAAGGTGTCCTCTACAAAGCAGAGAAGTGGGGGAAAGTCAAAATAGACCGACTGGGATGGGCGAGTGTTGAAGATCTATGCAACTCTACACTACTGTAGATATAGCCTCAGAGATGAACACTCGTCTTTCGAACTTGGTACCCACCAAACTATTCAATTAAACACTTATGGCAGAGAGGTTATTCCAAAGCCGTTAGTGTCACCATAGAATGCTATGAAGTGACGACAATGTTCACCAAAACTGCAATGAGAATAAGTCATCTGGTCTGAAGAACCATTATTTACATTATTTCAGACCACCGGATGAATATTCGTCTGGTGAATACCGACAGAAGCATTTCAGGTTGATTGCCTGTTTCTTATAATGAGGCATGGAGGATGGTCTACAATAATATGGGGTGTAATATCATGTGACACGAATTGGGGGCACTCGTAGTCGAAAGAGGAAAGATCGTAGCCAAGCATTATCGTAGCATTATCGCAGATAATTTCCCCTCTATGCTTCAGACTAGGCTTCCTGAATAACATCCTGTGTTTGAAGATGATAACTAGCCTGTTCCCACTACTCGATGTGTCCAAACATGGTGAGGTGAGCATGATGATGAATTGGAACATCTCAAGCAGTTTCCTCTCTCTCGGTCCCCTGATCTCAATATTACATATATATTTTTTAGAAAACCAAGTTTGTGTTCTAAAAAAGCACAGTACATGAGTTTGAGATAGCTCTGCACGACGAGGAATGGAAGCCAATTCTCTTGAACTTAGTAAACTTTGCCAGTCTTACGTCGGATGCAAGCTGTAATTAAGGCCACGGGACCTACTATAAAAAATGTGCATTATTTCACAGATGTTCCTATTATTATGCCTAAGCGGACCGGCAATTACCACATTTAAGATAATCATCGACAGAGAATTGAGAAATGGAACTGATTTAGATGCATAATTGCTATGAAAATAAATGATTTTAGTTTATGATTGTCTTAAAATTTCATGAAATAGAATTTATTTTCATTAATTGCTTCATTTCTACCATCTTAACAT
>BMAV01023577.1:693351-735721 GCA_019973955.1 Trichonephila inaurata madagascariensis
TTATATTTAAGTGAATATATTTTAGTCTATTGAATTGAGAGATGAGTGCAATAATTTGAAAGGAAATAAAAAAATACAGAAATTTCATTCCAGGGGCTTAAAAATACCGATTCAATTCTACTCTCAATTATTTTACATGTCCTTTGAGAGCATCAACAGACATTTTTTAATACTATAACTTCGAATAGCTCAAATAGTTTTTCTACTTCTACTTACAAATTCTTTCATCCAAACATAAAAGTAGAAAAAAATTATCAAATATATTTCTACTTGAAGAGAGTTTACAACAACAACAACAGAATAGATTATTTATAACTCTAGAACCAAGAGGGGGTAATTCATTTGACTGCTTTCCGGCATAAATTTCCATTTTATATGGATAACCATTACTGGAGCAAATCATTCAGACTTTGAATCCAAAGTGAATTGGATATCCCCGAATAAACATTTTAGAGGGATGGGGGCCTTAATGCGAAACCATTGATTTGTCATTGTTAAGCTGGTGGTAAAATAATCCAAGCTGAATGCATTTTTTTGTTCAATTCATCATAAATTGTTTGAATTTTTCCCGTCTTATGACTAGGATATATTTCTTTGATTTTTTTCGGGTAATAGGGACAGAGAGAGAGAGAGAGCTAAGTCTTCAGAAATACTCCAGTAATCATTTTCGAGGGGTAAGAACTTAATTATATTCATTCAGTGAGAATAACCCAAAAAATGTGCATTACATATTTTCAGTCAGTTTTTATATTAGTCCTCTTTTTAAATTATCCCTGCAACATAGTGGTGACAGGTCTATGTTCTCAGTTAGGAACATAAATTTTTAATAAATTACAATACGTGGATTTCTGGTAAGTATTATCAAATTTGTCCTTTTTAATAATGAGAGCTATTTTAAGTATTTTAGAAGCATTGGAGGTTTTCCCCATTTATATAATTTGTTTAGTTGTAATACGTAAAATTATGAAGAAAATGGATATTTTTGTGTGCTCTTTTCTACATTTCCCAGTTAATTATAGAAAGGTAACATCTATTTCAAAAATCTATCAAGCCATGTTTTAACTATGTATACCTGCTAATATTTTCAAGACAATATTGCTGAAATTTAATTTTTTTAAAGTTTTTATTTAGAAAGAGAACAAGAAAAAACGAAAGAGACCGGAATATATTTGTAGATGAGGTAGCATTTGAAACACATTGAAAAAAAAAATACACAAGTTGAGAAGGATCATCTTAAACTTTATAACTCTAAAAATAATTATTTTAAAATTCAATTAAATTAAAATATCCTTTTAAGACATCGTAGATTTAATTACCTTTTAATATACGCTCACTATTTAGTAACTGGTCACCTTTTTTATAGTATAGATTGTACTTGAAAAACAAGGAAAATAAGAGAATATATATATATAAATAAATAAATAAGTCAGTAGACATTTTTTTAAAAATTTTGTTTCACATAATTTCAAAATATTAATCATAGGAAATATATGAACACAAACTATGAAATATTTTTTTAATATCGTTATTGTCTCAATAACTGTTATAGTATTTGAATAATTGTCTTAGAACAATTAAGTGCTTAATTATGATTAAAACAAAATAAAATTAGTTTTCTAACAGCTGTTAAAAAAAATGAACTGACAAATTACTGAGATCTCTAAAAATTAGACGTAATCAAATTCCAAACTTTGTTTATTTAAATTTAAAAACCAGGTTTTAGATTATTATTAGGGCATCCTTTAATTTCCCTTCTTATTTTTAATTACAAATTGAAGATGTCATAACATATGACGAAACTGAGAAAAATTACGAAACTATTTCTTTTATATGTTACACATTTTGATATGAACCAATTTAAAAAATAATTTTTCAAACTCTAAAAGAATTATCTGACAAATATTCATCGAAAAAAAATTACCAATTTCATTTTTTATTACTGCTTTTTACGCAGACATGTGATTCCTCATTAAATCAAGCCTCGAAATTGTTCCCGGTAAACTTTCACGGCCAACCAGCTTTATCTGGTTAACTAGTTACGTAAATGTGTGTATGTTATGTATTACGTATTCTTGAAATATCAAGATCTAAGAAAGATCCAATTTCGGGTATAAACTATATCAGGTAACCAAAATTTCAGAATACTCCTCGAGGTTTCTAATGCAAATATCTGCACAGATTTCTGTCGATGATTTGTTTACAACTGCTATTTAAATCAATAAATAAAAGTTTGGCGATTGTTGCACTGTGATTTACAGTTGGATGGATAGCCTGTCATCCATGGCAATGACTCACTATTGTGAGTCGCTTCACCACACACTACGCAGGAGCAGATGAGTGTGAAGTTGGTTTTTCCATATGACGTAATTTGCGAAGTTGTTGTTTATCGCCATTTGCATGTAAAATACTGATAGAATCACGTTCGCATAACCTGAGAATGACCTTTAGATGTGTTTTTAAAATTTAAATCCGATATTTAGAATATTCTGTGAAACAGTTTTGCGTAAATTTTGTTTACAGAAATTAAAGCCAGAAAGTAAACTTTTTAAAATATAGTGCTAATTAAACCTAGTTTATTAAATTATAGAAGGATAAAAAAATAATAAGTTTTTAAATAAAAGGTTTTTAAACCTTTTACTTAAAATATTATTTGTATCGACACAAAAGGAACGATAATTTAATCAATGATTTTAATTAATGGAGATAATTGATTACAAGTCTTTAAAATATACAAAATAATACGAAAATGTCATTTAATTTCTATTAAAAATTACAAAGAAAAAGTTAATGCCATCCATGGAAGCAGTTTTAATTGTGTTGTTTTACATATATTATTAAATTTGCACACACTCCATGTCACATTTCATTAAAAAATATTAGTTTAATCACATCACGAAATCTCGAAAAAATTTGAAAAAACAGTATAGTCAAAATAAAAATGACTTCTCCAAGTTTATGCCGTTGATTACATTACAGTTATTTTCACAAGATTCTTGGAACATTTGTTAGAATTTATATTCACAACATTTTAGTAAATTAGACTGGAGCTTAAATTAGATATTTTGGATGTTGCAAATATTTGTTTGTAACATTCAGTTTGATTTAATTTATCAGAATAACACTTACGATGATGCTCAAAATGATTTAATGTGTTCGAAAACAGACATTTACAAACTGGGAAAGATTGCCATGTTCCCGTACTTTTTAATATCAATAATCCAATGAAATTCTAAACAAGTTTAATAAACTGAAAAATTTGAAACTGTATGCAAGAAAATGACAAGTGACAATTGATATTTTACATTAAATAAATAAAATTGAAATTTAATCCATAATTTTACGGAAAAAAAGGTTCGAGAATCATGTATATCGTTAGACATGAGTTTTTATTACTATTTTTCTCGTTTATGAATATGTAAAAACGTATTAAATACAGCTAGAGAAGTATTTTGTCAAGTACTTTAAATTAAAGAGAGAGATTCATGTTAAATAAAAATAATTCAGTTGAACTAACATTACTTATATACTTACCTAACTTCGAAAATACATAGTTCGATCCGTATAAACGAAAAAATCCATAGAAAGATAAATTCATTCCCAAATATTTAGCTGATCCCTATTCACATGCAAAGATTTTCAGAGGAAGACTTAAATCACAACAACATTTATCATTAGACGAAAAGCTTAAATTAAATTCCAGCGTTCTAATTTGGAAGCGAGAGCCGCCACTAGATGGTGGCACCACTGGCATCTGAAGACTTGCCGAGTCTGCAAAGGCCTAGTTGCTAACATGCATCCCATTTGGGGGGGGGGGGAATTTTCAAGAAATATCTTAAATTAATAAATTCATTGTATATTTAAAACAATGTAGGAATTTCATAGAAACTCGCTTATAAAATAATAGTCGGCAAATAAATAGCTATTAAAGGCATCAGTTGTTACAACAACAACAAAAAAAGAAAGTATGTCAGCAGCGAAGCATTTAATCAAATTTCCTATCTGAATTAATTATAACTTAAAATTACAAACACAACTTTTAAGCTCCAGGCTTGAACGTGACAAACAGAGCATGTTTAAGAGTTTTAATCACACACATTAAAGGAGTACTTATGGATGCAAGTCCATTAACTTCAAAATGAAAGACTATAGGCATCTTTGATCAGATGTTTCTATAGAACGAAATTCAGCCACCATTTACCCAGCTGAATCGATTTCAATTCAGAGAGAATAAGTCTCAGTCGAAATGTTCCTTATCTCCTCCTTACAAGACTAGGAAACAATTCAACAAAATTAGCCTCGAGAACGAAAATCAAATACTACTAATTGACCAAGTTGGTAGGCCCTAGTGAGATACAAAAGTGCATTCCATGTTAACTCCAAATAACAAAGATTACCCTTTTTTCTTTTGCAAGACATGATCATGATTTTTACTAATTCGTCTGACTGAGATGGTAATCGACGAAACCTAAGCAATTGCATCGAACAAAAAGATAACAATTGCAATTAAGTGCTTAATTAAATAGGACCCTGTGCTTTCGACTTTTTTGTCGTTGCTGTTGTTCCAATCAGACGCATTTTTCTGTTTGAAATTTACAGAAGTGTTAATGTGTAAACAATTCAATAATTTATAAATAAGTAAATGACAAATTTATAAGTTATAAAATTATGCATAGTTAATTATTTTTTTTACTTTAACAACTCCCTCT
Organism: Trichonephila inaurata madagascariensis; assembly: GCA_019973955.1. Lineage (NCBI taxonomy): Eukaryota > Metazoa > Arthropoda > Arachnida > Araneae > Nephilidae > Trichonephila > Trichonephila inaurata. The sequence goes on from BMAV01023577.1 coordinate 698,058, forward strand.
ATACAAACTATACAAATTGTTCATACTTTTTGCTCAAATTTTAAAGTTGTAATTTATTAGTATTATGTAGCTCTGTTTATTTGTTTGTTTGTTTTTACAAGAATCGCTCCTCTTCCCCAATGAAGCTGCATCGTCTAACATTTCATTGATAAAGTCCTTAGATTTTGATAAATCTGCAGTTCTTGCAGCTTCCTGGAAAGTTGAGTATTTAGTTTCATTGATTGTTAATAAGTCTTCATAAAAGACAACGCCTTTCTTCTCACTCAACAATTCCAGTCCAGGCAATCGTTGCGATATTTTTCTGCGAGAGCTTGTAATAATGAATAATCGCATCATATGAAACGAAGCACATAGTTGCCAATTCAGCACATACGATTCACGCGAAATCGGGGTTGCCAATTTGGAGAGTCATCTTGAACTTTGGCATTCTTGCGATAGTACGTCATAAATTTCTTACAGCTCCACGAAAAACTTTTTTTATACATAGAGAGAAAAAAACTGCTAAACTTTAAATTTGCGAAGTTGAAAGATTTCACAGCCATTCTCTTTGAAATATTTCTTTTTATTCTGTGAATAATCGATATTTATAATTTGATTCTTCGTCCAAGTAAAAACAATTGCACACTAATATAAAAAAAACTACGATTCTAACTAATCGGTTATTTAAAAAGGAAATGTTTTGTTTGAATTGATGTAGCATTAATTCTACACTGTTAAAATATTTTTCATAACTTAGAACCACATTAATGAATAATAAGAGTTTAAAATTAAAGTGAAAAGCCAAAAATTACGTTACACTTAAAATTTGCATAAAATTACAAATTGCCTATGCCTATGCCTATTAAGTACACATTACGCAGCAGAACGCTTGTTAACATTTAGTTAAAATCATAGAACAAAATTTACAAACAAACGTTCTCATGAAAGACTTTTCTTCAAAAGTAATTGTTTCTAATATTAAAATGCTAGGTTCATCCAGAAGGAATTGCATTTATTCTTAAAATAGCTACATTACTATCTTAAAAGCTGAACTTTCACAGACTTTTGAATATAGGTTTATATTACTCATACTTTTCCAGAAATGTTTATAAACACTAAAAGTTATTTTCTAATATGAAGTTAAAAATTCAGTGCTTTTCAAATTTAAATTTGGCTGCCTTTTTAAAAGGAAAAGCATAACACTCATAACGAATTACGTAAATAGATTATTTGCGTGTGTGTGCATACCAAAGAGAATATGAAATGGCTGTACATAAAAGAAAAAGATGATGTTAGCCCGAAAATGATAAAATCCTAATGGATGTTTTAAGTTCTAGAGTGTGTTAGGTGAATACATACGAAAACGAACATTTTGACGTGCTTAGAACAAGGAGCTTCAAACGATACTCCTCTTCTTCCCGAACAGAACATCTCAAACTCCCTTCTTCAGCAAAAAATAAATGCATACTCTGTCGTTTCTAGCTAGGAGATGAAAGGTAGACGAGGGAAAGGAAGTAAAAGAAGTTCCTATTTGGTGAGTCACTGCAGTTACTAAAAGTTTGAAAGTGAAAAGGAGTCGCTGGAAGGAAAACAGTTTTAAGTAACTTTCGTGAAATAGATGGAAGGGGTTTTCGTGAATGAAAAAATTCGATTCCTTTTTCGAAAAATTGAATTATCTAAGTAAATCAAACAGCGTACATGCATATCGAATTTTCTTTCCTGTACTTTAAAATATGAGTTTTCATTTCGGATTTCGAGTTTAGATGTCTTAGGGAATCGAATACAAGTTTTGTGCTGTGCATATTTTAAAAATGTATTAAGATAATAAAGTGGCATACAGTGTGGCTCATTAATCTGTTTAAATACAAAATTAATCGAAAAGTAATCTTAAATAAAGTTTGAATTTAAAAAATAAATTGAATTTAGATTTTTCCGAGACATACATAAAAGTTAATCATTTTGTGTTTAAAATAGTGGAAAGATAACTTCTAGTTAGACTAAGATATGACTAGAGAGATATCTTCTAGACTAGAGAAAGATAACTACTAAACTAGAAAAAATAACTTCATAGTGTTAGGTTAGCGCTTATTTTTAATAACTTCGTTTTGTAAGAGAGGGATTTAATTTTATTAAATTGCAATTATCTCTTCCGGGAAGCAGATGCTCATTTTTTTAGTTTAGTAGTATGTATGTCCTCGGACATAGTTGAGAGGGACTACTTCCCGAAAAAGGAATAGCCGTCAACCACATTAGAACTTTATACGGCGTATAATTAACTCCTTCTGTTAATTTTTTAAAGTTATCACGTTTACCCCAAGCAGAGACTTACTTTAATTTAACCTTTCAAGCCAAGAGGTCTGTGAAATCCTTTAATTAAAATTAAAAGAAGAATTGTTACAGATTTAAATTCCGTGTGTGTGCTCCATTTTCCAGATATACGTAGATATAAAATATATGTAAAACTTCTAAGGCATTTTGGTATTAAGATGATCTTTCTTTCAGGTTGTTGCAATCGTGCAAAGGATAAGGACACTTGGTATTTTTAGGTGCACATTTATTTTACACAAATATAAAACGACGCCATGAAACACAGCAAAACAAATACACACAGACATATAGGAAATTTCATAAAAGCATTCTTTGTTCGTTCCCGAGATCTCAGCCCTTTATTGTTCTGATTAATCAGAAGCTGTTCGAATCATATGATTTCAGCTAAAGACTATCTGATTCGTCCAAATACAAGAGTGTGAAGCCAGATTGCATCATCCTGTTTTAAAAAGACTAATGTTTCAGTTGTTTTCTTTTAGGGGGGGGGGGAATAAAGTTGTGGTTATTTCTCGCTAGGCGGAGAAACTAAAAATTAATTATGACATGAAGTCTTAGAGAACTCAAAACCATTATGAATTAAAATTCCTCGAGAAAAAATTTAAGTGAATTATATATATATATATAATTCACTCCAATTCTCAATTGAACTCCAATTCCTTTCTTCTTTGGCATTGTACGTTATACAACTTTTACACCTGGTATCTTATTTTATTTTATTATATACCATATATCAAAGTGAAAACGTAACAAACAGTCAGTTTCAGAATTTATTTAAAATAATCAAATCAAATTAATTAATTTTTTTATAAATTAACAACAAAATATGTCTGTTAATTTTACAAACACTGTCTTCATCAAATGCAGTCTGCAATGAGAATTCGACAAATCGAAGCATATATGCAAAACTAATTAAAACTTTGCAATATTTGGACTGTGTTATGAAACTACAGTCATCGTAAATTTCAATTATATACCAAAACTGCACTCTCAACAACTCTCTTCAATGAAATAAAAATAACACAGTAACAAAAATATCTAGTTTTACATAGTGCCAACATCTGGAGAACACTACAAAACTTTTGATATGCCATCTATCGAAAACTAATGGAAAAAGTTTTTGAAAAGTCACCTTAAAAGTAAAATAAGAAAGATCATAAAACGAGGTGTGGAGAAGTTTCATACAGAAGAGAGTCATGTTCGATAAGGGAGGAAGAGATGAAAGCTAGGGTCAACAACCCGCTGAACAGGAATCTTTACCGAAAAAAAAGAAAGAAAGAAAATGTTTGGCATACAATAGCTGACTTGGTAGACAGCCATTCCCAGAAAAAATTCCACTACCATTCCGGAGATAATTCGCCTGATAAGGTATCCAAAATCGGACAGCGAGCGACAGAAAAACAGAATACTTTTTTATACAGAAATCTTGAAAAAGAATGAAAAAAAAAAAAAAAACGAATGAGAAAACATTCTTTGATTTGAGATTCACTGAATTTTAAACGAGAAAGAAAAAGCTCCACCGTGGAATTTTTTTTTCTCCAAAAAAAAAAATATTTCAGCTATTTTAAATCAAGGTCTGGAAAACTGAAAGGCTTATTATGTTGGTTTTTCTACAATTTGGAATGAGGAAAAATATAAATCTTATTCTTAAAACCTTGAAGAAAAATGACTGTGACTTAAAATAGAACGTTAAATAATACGTTGAATTAATTAATTTGTTGGTTGATGGATAAATATATTAAAATATAAAACACACGAAAACAAATTATTATATTCATTCAATTCTGATAGCTTCACTTGAAATTTTATTTTTACGTACATATGTTTGTATTCCACTCTGTAATGATAGCTCTCAAATTTAACTTTTAGGTTAATCATAGCCATTAAATATTTTAATATAAACTGCCTTAAGCTAGAATAAATCAAAAATAGTTTTGTGTCTGTGTGTATAAACTTAAATCGAAGATGAAGCTTATTATCTTAAATGAATTCAGAGTTATTTAAATTAGGGACCAGTAATTTGTTTTTAATCCGTGGCTGGATAGTTTCACTATATATTAGTGCTACTTGCCCTTTAATTATGAATAAAACAGGTATTTTAAAATTCTCTTTCATTTTGACATTTCTAAAATTCTCTATTCTATTTTTATTTATTTATTTTGCCTTTTTAAGATGTTAGAAAATTTTTTGAATAAAAGAATTATAGTTCTATAACATTGCAGCGTTTAAAAAATTAGCATCATATTTTACAGATTTTCTAATAAAAAATTTTGTATGAAACTCCACACACACATTTTTTCGAAAATAGCCTCAATTATGCTAAATGTATAAAAAAAAAAATTAAAAACTTAAATATTTATACGGCCCTTAAAAAAATTCCAGTTATTTTTTCCTAGTTGATACAAAGTTTCATTTTCCTGCATTTAATTAATGAGTGTTTGAAATACAGTTTATTTATGGGAAATTTTCTCTAAAGGGACAGTATAAAAATTTTAGTTCAGTGTTTCTTGATATATTATTTTTATAGTGTTGTTTTCTTTATGTGTCTAAAATACTACATTTTTCATAAATTTGAACTTACGTTGTTAATGTTAGTTAATAGATCATTCATTCGTTACAAATTATAAAAAATTAATAAAATTGCATAAAATTTACATTTGAATTGAAAATAGGTGAATCAAAAATACTAAATATTAAATCAAACAGATTTTTAATTCATTCTAAATTTGGCTAATTAAGAGATAAACTTCAGATATATTAAATACTATCTAAGTATCCAAATTTCTTTTGTATTTTGCTAACTATTCAATTAAAATTAAACTATCACTTCGAGTATAGAATTGCGAATTTCATACCAAGATTCAGAAATGAGTATTAAACACGATTCAGCATACAAATAAAGTACTTTGAAAGGATAATTAATTCTTGAAATTATTTCTGCACATGAAATTCTGAAAAAACCACAATAACTAACAATTCGTAGAATCAGACGAACTTGAGTTATTCGGTTAGATAGTTTTCAAATGTAAATGACAGTTAATTTTCCCCCTACAAATGAGGAAAGAGTTTTACGTTTCCTCTGCTCCAATTTTCAGAAATATTTTTACTTATCAAACGTAAGTACATTTAAAACCTATAACCAGTGGCACACACAAACGGGGGGGAGGGGGGTTCTCGGGTCCAGACCCCCTCCCCAAGTCCTAGATATTTTTTCAATTGATTATAATCCTATGTATATAGTACGTAAAATTTAATTAAGTATTTGTTATTAATAATTCATTTTATTAATGAATGCTAATTATTGATTCAATAATTAATTTTTTTGTTTTTTGTTCTCGAAAATCAACAAAATCAAAAAGATATGTTGGGTGGCGTATTGAAGCATGATACGAGAATGGTAGACTTTCCCCCCTGGACCCCCTTCCCCCTTGAAAAATTGTTGTGTGCGCCACTACATATAGCTGTTCCCTTTTTTTAAAAAGTAAACAGTACATTTAAGCACTGTGAAAAACTGTGCACTGTTTTTAGCACTGTGAAAGACTGCACTGTTTTTAGCCCTGTGAAAAAACTGTGCACTGTTTTTAGCACTGTGAAAAACTGTGCACTGTTTTTAGCACTGTGAAAAACTGTGCACTGTTTTTAGCATTGTGAAAAAAAATAACAAGACCTTGCTTATTTTCCAAATTTTAAAAAATTATTTTGTCAAAAGCAAAAACAATAGAAAAAGGCATCCTCCTGTGAATATTGACCATTAAAGAATTTTCGAAAATATCGCTACCTTTTATTTTAATTTTAAAATTAAAATCAAATATTTTTTAATATACCAATTTTTTTTTGTTTATATCACAATGAAAACAAAAACCTTCAATCAATTTGTAATACTTATTCCAATTTAAGTTAGGTATGAAAAATAAGAAATCGAGGTACGCAAAGTACGAAAAATACATCATTAACATTAATGATGCGTGAAAATTGTAAATTAATTGCTTTAGAAGAAATTTCCATTCAAACAAGCTATAACACGATACAACTCATTTGAAAAATATTTAAGTGAATACATTCTTTCTTTATTCCAGATAAAAAAACTGAAAAACACGCAGAGCAAAATTTTTTCTGCCTTCATTACATCAGACAGAGAATTAAAAAAAAAGATTAAAAATTGTACGACTGTAATCCCCAAGCCGCTCTTTAAAAATATAAACGCCCCTTGAAAAGAACGAAATGGAAACGAAATGGTCCTGTGAATTCGATTTACGGTATGGGGGGAATACAAGACAAGGGGGTGGGGGAAGAGAAGGGCCGAAATCAAGAACTAGTTCAATTAGCCAATACTTTTTTATCGCACTACACTCTGATAAAAAAAATTAAACTAGAAAATAGCAAGATGCGCAAGTGGAAAAAAAAATGAATTTAATGACGGTCGTTTCGCACAGATTTTTTAAAAGCAAAACTTGAAATTTATAACACAATTAGGAATTAATTTTCCAAAAAATGTTTTTAAAAGCTGAATGATCCTTAAAGGTTTTACTGTCAGTGCTTTTAAGGACATGAGGACACTTCTATAATTTTTACACCAATTATTCCAAATTGCGAAATATGGGCGCAAAGGAAAGTTTATTTTTAAAGTGCTCACTACCAATTATTAGAGGATACATACAAAAACATTTAATGGCGCTTTCTCTTAAAAATGAATGGCTTGTTCTACATTTTTTCCAATATTTACATATTCCCAAAACACTTCAAAGGAAATAAATTTAGTATGCGATTGGAATGATCTTATTCATAGAATTCCACATTGATTTTTCGAATTTGCATTAGAGAAATGCTTTTTCTGAGGTAATTCAAATTCAAAATTAGAAAATAGAGTAAATCCTTTCACTTTAGTATCAGGCAATAAAATGTCTTTAAGTAAATTAGCATATATCGTAAAATTTCAACAATACCTTTCCTTTCAACTTAATTTGAATTATTCTTCCTCTTTTAAATATATACCTTTTTCAGTTTATCCAATCACATTTTCTGTTCAGTATTACTTATTTCGATTACTAAGTTAAAACAATTCCTTTACGGATTCATTGAATATTTTTTATCATGAAACATATGGATATGTATCAGTTACTTTAATTTAAATAATTGCTTTATATTGAATAAAATTAAATCTTCAAAGGTAATTTTGGTTTAAATGTAAATTCATATTTTCATTTAAAACTCAGCTGTAACATGATTAGATAAGACGTATTTTTAAAGTTGTATTAAAACAGCTTCTAAATATAAATGAGCCTTTAAACTCGAATAAAAGTTCTTATTTCTATTTTTAAGATTTTTCTAAAAATAGATATTTTCGGTATGATGAAATATTCCGTTTCGAGCAAATATTAAATTACTTTATAATTTAAGAAAGCAATTGCCATTAAAAGGAAAAATAATTCTTAAATGAATGATTATGAATGAATATATACACACACACAAAGGGAGAGAGAATATATTTTAAACAAATGAGGATTTGTAATCGTATCTCTACATTTCGTACGAAAAAGAAATTTGTAATTGTATCTCTGTATTTCATTAGAAAAGGAAATTTGCTATTGTATACTTAGTATTTCATCAGAAAATAAGCTTAAATATTAAGAATACTAATTTCCCGTACATTATTATTACTTCAAAATTCGAGGAAAAGAATTCTTTTAAATTTAGGATTGTTTTAGACTTACATTACAATTCCTGGTAAAAAGTTTCAAAGTTTCATTCAGGCCGCTTTAAACAACACTAATAATTTATTATTGTCAAAAATAGTAAAGTTACAACTACTTACTACGCATTCATTGTTTAAATACTTGATTGATACTAAATTAATACTTAAAATAATTTTATATTAATAATTTAAACTTACTAAATAAGGGGAAAATTTACAAAAATATAATTTACACGTGCGTTTTAATACACACTATTTGATTACTTTCAATATTTTTTTTCCCTAAGGCTAAGCGATTTCGTCACAGATATATAAATATGAACATCAATTTGTTGCTTTTGGGTGCAAAATATACGAAAGATGAACGAGAAAAAAATCCATTAATGTTTTTCCAAACAATAAGGAACATTCTACAGAGGAATCTTTTAAACTAAAATTTACACAACAAAGCATTCTTAAATTAATAAATTATGCCTTTAATCACGTCATCACGCAGCTTTTAGTGAATTGAAAGGCATGAAGGTTTTTTTTTTTTGCTTGTTTAAAAGGAAATTCTTCCTTCTTCAAAGTTTTCTTTGTTTTTACGTAAGACAAGATTTTAATTTTAAGATGGCACATGAATGTAATCACGCAATAAAAAATACACATAGTTAAATCTGTTATTTTTATACCGAATTCAAATGTTCTTGAGAAAGATGGTAAATGAATATGTTTCAGAGAATTGAAGGATTATGGTTTGAAACTTAAGCGATGTAAAACAATGCTTTCTCCAAAGAATAAATCTGTTTTCATTAACAGTCATTAAATTACATTTTTTTTTAACCAGGAAGGTATTAAACTAACAAGCTCGATTATATTTCCAAAACAATTAAATAGAAATAGAATCAATTCAAAATAAGAGAATAAGTTCCTCATGCACTGATAAAAAATTCAAAATTTAATAAAATACGTTTAAGAAATGCAGATCATATATACAACACATATTAAAACCAGCATCCAACAGTATTTTTGTTTTACATAAGCTTAGATACATCTATACAGCATTTTGTCAAACTAAAAGATAATATTATAATAGCCTCATAAGATTAAAGTAGACAAATAATTATTATATTCTAGACAAAAACAATTGAATTTAAAAAGGTAATGAAATAATTCCTTTTAAATATTAACTACACGAATAAAAAATATTAAAGAGAAAGCTCTAACGCGTAGGAATATTATATATGTGCCAGCATTATAAGTTAAAATACACGCAGGGCATTGTAAAATTTTAACTATTACTAAAAAATAACCAAGGCATTTGGACAAATTTTATTCTACATATCAGTTGATTTTTAAGTATATATATATATATATATATACATATAATGTAAACTATAACTATTGATGTTGATTTATTTGGTTTTAGGAAGCAGCAGACTCTCTCTGAAGTAACTCTAGGTATGGAAAACATAGAATCCCTCCGTGTAATTTCCTTCATTTGAAAATCTGATAATGTAGCCATACGATTAAAGGAAGACTGCTTATGAAACTGAGAACCCGTCATATGACACTGTAGTGTGGTGGAAAGGGATTCCTCAAACTAGACATACGTCCCTCACAGATTATCCAAGATGTAGAAGATAATCATTCACGGACGATGTTGTCACAATGAGAAAAGGGAGAAGCACTTTATCCAATTAGACCGAAGAGCAACCTTCCCAATAATCATGTGTGGATGAGATTGATCTTAATTACGACAACATGTGGAAAATTAATCATGAAGAACTTGTACGCTGGGTTCTACTATTACTAACTACTTTTTTACAGAAGTAAATACGGCGATACCTGAAAAGCGAGATGTTGAATACAGAGATTAAATTTTTGATGGATAAAAGGAAAGACCAGAATTATCAAGGAGCACAAATGCAAGTTTGTACAACATGCCGAGATGAGACATCAGCATTATCACTATATAATCTGCGGTAGCCTTTTCCCTTCCACCTCCCGCTATTTCACAAAACTATACATTGTAGGTTTATATTCATGTCGGTCTTTAAAACATGTTTCTTCAATTTTTCTAGCTACAGCAACGACAAAGATGTCTGGAATGATGCTCAACTATCATGGATGCCAGTAGATTGTTAATGTGTGAGAGTGTTGAGTAAGAAGTATCATTTCATTCACGAAGTAGATAACCGTGGTATCCCAAATAGACTTTGTTTTGTATAAGCACACACTGTTTACTTCTAGCGTCATGGTGTGTTGCTACTTCCGACAATAACAAACCGTTTCAATTGCATGCATTCAACTCAAAGATATGTTTATGCCACCTTACCGTTTGCAATACTCTTTGTGGCATACATATTGAAGCTATTTTACAAAGGCACACATCATAACTCGCATACTTCTTGTTCTATTTGTACTCTTCGAACTCTCCCTTTCCATTAAGATAAAAAACATTTCACTAAATGTGTGTGTAAAGACGTATCAATTACAATAATAGGGGAGATTTCAGTACCACAAATTATCGCAGATCTGGAGCACAGCAAATGGCAAACAAAAGGCCAAAAACAGGAACGCTAAACAAAATATATCATAGTATGTTTGTGATTAAGTCTATTATTTTTTTATCTAACCGTATATAAGCATGCATCATAGTCAGCGGATGATTTTACTAGTTACTGATTGTTATTCATTTTAAATTCATTGCGCAAACCCTCAAGTTAGTATGTTCAGACTTGGATGCAATTTCAATTAACACATTCTTTCTTGATAGTACTTAATAACAGTTCTTTTCACTTCCAAAGAAGTGAAAAGAGTGCAAGCTGTTATAATTCTCAAGAATTTCAGACGATTAAAAAAAATTTTTTTTTCGAGGATATATTAAACACATATTAATGAGTCACTTTCTTGAAAAACATTGTATTAAGAAATGAAGTCAAATGAAGAAACGTCTTTCATTTTAAAAAAAATCATTAAAAAGAATGTGACACTGTTATTATTCAAGAGGTACAGAAATTCAGCGTTCACAAAAAAAAATTAAGTTTAGAATAAGTGAATACCAATGAAATTTATATATTTTTGCAAAAATCACGGCGTTTTTTTCCCACTAAAGCGTTGTAAAATTAATAATCATTGTAAATACGGATAATGAATATCTGGAATGGAACATATTTTTAAATCTTGCAGAGAAAACAATTCATGATTAATTACGAAAAACTTTCAACGAAACGTTAAACTTTCTTTTGGAAAAATCACACAGCGATAACACTACAAAAACAAAATAAATCTTCAGAAACTTAACATGTCGCAATTATCCTACCCATTTACATACGAAACTTTATCCCATCAACACACAGACTGTCAAAAAATAATAATAATAATAACAGTATAGTAACAGTTAACATAATTAGTTACGGTATAACTCCTTACCGTTAAATTCCATTCACACTGCATCACGTAATCTAAATTAAACTATTATATTCTAAGGAACAAGATTAATTACGGAAATATCATTGACCCGTACGTGGGATAGCATTCATAGCACGTAATTAGTCTCTCAATATAATTCTTTTTGTGTAAAACTTGATTCTAACTACTCTCGTAACGTAATTCCGATTTAATTAATGCATATGTTAAGATTTATAGCCAAAATACCATTGACCTATGTAATCTGAACCAATTCGACTCGTTGAACGGTATTAAGACGCAAATGTGAGTGGACGCAGAAGTGCTCTAAAATTAACGGCGAGACAAGGTAAATAAATTAATTAGAAGCGTTCAAAGGCGAGGTTAAAAACTGGAAAAGAATATCAAATATCAAGGGCAGAGAGGACGATTGCACATTATTCATAAGAATAATCGAGTCACTCTTTTAAAGCGCAATTACATGCAATTATCAGGAAAATTTTACAACTGATCACGTTTTCAATGTCAAACACTCTCCCATTTTCTCTCTTTAGATAATCATTTTTATTCAATTTCATAAATCATATTCAACATATATTTTTATTGCAAAAGTATGTGCATTTATATTTATATATAAATACTTCAATAATTTATTATAGTTAATAATGTACGAAAAGCTTACAATAATCTGTTTTTAATTTTAAATAAATATTTTATTTATTGAAATACATTCGGACCCCGGTTTATCGATCCCCTATTTAACGAATTTCGCGATTTAACGAAATTTCCCGCTTTTCTCCATTAAATTGAAGACACCCTCATCCCCTATTTAACGAATAATAAACCCAGAATTAACGAATTGTTTCAACAGCTGAAAATATATTTTTAATAGTTTATATTAGAAAAAATTAGTTTTTTTTTCAAATGACATCCTTTTTGGAACTAACAGAAAAAGTATTTTCTTGCAAACAGCACATATCGACGGGAAAGGATGCAGACCATTATTAGACTTTACAGGTGCAGATGAGTCATGAGTGTAACCTATCATGTGAGTTTTGAATAGGACAGCAAATTCCTTTCTTATCTCATCCAACTCCACAACGTAGGTGATATTTTAAGATTGGACTGCCTGTCTTTGCAACTGAAGTTGAGGAATATGTTAATTTACCGGAGCTAATGTGTAACGATTCTGATGCAGAAATTGACAATGGAACTTCTATCAAAATTGCTGCATTTTCTAATGCTCTACATCAGAGGTTCCCAGACTTTTTTGTCTCATAGACCCCTTTCCATGTTTTTCAGTTAGGAGTAGACCCCCCACCTTACCTAATATTGAATTTTTTCGAATTTACCAACTTGAATGTGTTTTTGACAGCTGGTATAGAGCTACTTACATTAAGTGATTTAAATTTGAAACTGTAGTGAATTATAGTATTTAAACCTTAAAAAAACATGTTATTTAATTAACACATAAAATAACTTAGGGGCAATCTTGTCAGGTTTGATCCTTAATCTCCTCGGTTACTTGTGTCCGGCCCTTATTTCCCCCTTTCTTTTTTGTTGTGGTGTTTGGCAACCACACTGAAACTGCTTCTCAATAGGAAAAGTAATTAAAAATTTTCTCACGATATTCCATAATTCGTGATAAATAATAGGTATGTCTTTTTAAAGCCAAAATTGCTGACATGGTTCTGGTTTTAATAAAATACATGCTGTCGTCTTGTAACTGCAAATTAACCTCATTAAAATTAGTAAGTAAATCTATTAAATAGATAAAATCTAGTTTCCACTAGACTAAATTTTCTTTTAAAATTAAAATCTTCATTTGGTTTAATGAGAGCCACTATCATAGACCCCCATTTACATCTCATGGGCCTCCAAATTATTTTTTCGCTGGCGTGGACCCCTTGAAGGTCATCATAGACCCCTGGGGTCTATATAGACCACTTTGGGAATCACTGCTCTACATTGTTTGGGTAAATGACGCAGAATTTTCTTCTCTGCCTAAAGTCGAAAAAGAAATATTTCGAGTCAGGAATCAAAAAGATTGTCAAAAATTTATTAGTCAGAATTTTAAGATTTTTAATTAACTGGTGCGTAATAAATCACTAATAGCATTTTTATCTGTTGAATAAAAAGTATGTAATTTATAACTATGGATATTTTTTATGTAGATGCTTATTATAGAATTTCAAAAAGATAAGCGGAAAAAATTTATATTTTGTTTAGACCCCAATATAAAGAATAACCCCGAAATAACGAGCAAATTGTTCAGTCCCGTTGAATTCGTTAAATCGGGGTTAGACTGTAATTAGTTTCCATAGTTAGGTAGAATTTTAATGAAAACTAAATAAATAAATAATTTCCAATGTTTCATTCTAGTAAAAATTTAGTTGTAACATGCGCAAAAATATCTATTTAAAAAAATATCATATGAAACTAAATATATTATTTAGTTTCATGTTATTCAAACAGAATGCTCATGACATATTCAATATTCGTTTTACATCCAGCACAGTATAAGACATTTATATCGTACCATAGAGATAAGAAAAATTCTTGAAGTTTGTTCAAATATTTATACATAAATTGCTTCAATAACATGATCCATGAATCTATTTCAATACATTCTATAGGACCAACGTTTTCAAACAGTGATGTAATCAAATTGAATTCAATCTTTCCTGAAATTCAGTCTTGGTTTTTTTTCTTTTTCTAATTTTAGACTCTAACCCTGAAAAACATAGAGAAAGAAGTTACATATATCTGAATTTTACAATTGAAAAATTCCATTTCCTGTAACTAAATTATCTGCCGCAGCAATTGGAGGAAACTTTTTGGGCCAAAAGTAAAAGAAGCAGAGACAATATAAATTTCGTTCGAGTTTTATTTGCCCTTCCCTTCCCAATATCTCAGTCGCAATTGACGTATGCGAACTTGTTCCAGTAATATCCAAATAACTTTACAAACTCCGAATGCTTCTATTGTGCAATCACACGCAAAAAGCACCGAGGCATTTTTTTAACTATATTAGATTCTGAATACGGACATGATTTTTATTTCCGAAAGTAAATACCTCAAATAGATTGTCCAACTAAAATATAGTTAAAAGTTCGCTTAAAGAAAGAAATGAAGTTTTAGATAATATTTACGATAGACACTATAGCAATGTTTCAACAGTTTATATATATATATCCTTATTCCAATAAATTTCCCATCAATATTTTAGGTTTTTAAGTGTGTGTGTGTGTGTATATATTTATATAGACGTACTTATATCTGATCTTATTTTTACTTATATGCGGTACTATACTCTTAGTTCGTTTTGTATTGGTGTATTAACAAGGTGATATGTTGACGTGTGTGATAAGTTTACTTATCTTAACAGTATTTATACAACAGTATTTAACAGTACAAATATTTTTAACTCTATATTAGTAAGTAGTTCATTTTTTCTGTTATATTTTATTAAATTAGTATTAATGTATTTTATTTTCTAATAATTACATATTTATAGTATTTTCTTTTTTCCCAGTAGTGTAGATATATTACAGGTGAAGGTTGGCTGGCCAAAAAACATTGTTTAAACTTGCATTCTTGGTTCCTAAGGCTAAGAGTTTGCTAATGTACTACTGCGGGTAATATTTCTTACAGTTCTGTTTAGTTATACTTTGGATTATAACTATTTGTATACATTATTATGAATTATATGTATATATATATATTATACACACATTCTCAGACGGAAATACATAGAATATACATAGACAGATATGATTGAATGCTATGTAAAAGGAAAAACCTGTTTATTTTTTGAACTATTCATGCGCAACCTCTAGGATTTTGTAAATGCAGTACTTTTACATAAACTCTAGAACTATCTGGAGGTAATTCATAATTTTATTTGATTGATTGATTTGATTTACTTTTAATTTAAGTTGCACTCTGAAGGAACACGAGGGCTAATGACAGCGGTTCTCGTAATTTAGAGACCATGGTCAAGTGGTGAGTACGACACCTGAGCTGGCACTTCCTCTCTCTAAATTTCTACACAACGCCTACGGGAAGAGTTTGAAACTCGACAGATTTAACGTACACCATTCTCTAAACAGCATGTCTTAAGTGGCACTAGATTTCAAAACTGCAACATGGCAACGCCGGGCACGAACCCGTGGCCATGAAAATTCCAATACCACGCCTACAGTTTCATTTCATTTGGTTAAAGAAAGTGAAGTTAAATAAATGTGTTTTTAAACATTTACTGCAATAAGCTATGTTTTATGGATTATAAACAATTTCTGAACTTAACTCAGAGGCGCTATAGCCCATGAGGGCCAAGGCCTACTGTGCCTATCTGTTTTCATGACCTTGGACACTGAGGTGCATGAGCAGATGTTCCGGTCAGGTGGTCAATTTGATGCGAAACTCTCAGTGTTTAGTTCCCAAGCTTGGTATTCATCGATCTACAGAAGGGATGAAAGGCTGAATCGACCTTGCCCAGCCCGGGGTTAGAACCTTAGACCTGAGACGCAATACGCTATCACTCAGGCACTGGGCTATATATATAAACAATTTCACTTCTCTCAAATCTCATTATCATGTATCGTAACACCCACAAAATGAAGTAATGCGTAAAATACCAAACACAGCAGGATTTAAAAATGAATTGAATCTAAATTATTATTCTTTTTTTATTTCAATCAAATATTATCTGTATTATAATTAAGTGTCCCCCGTCTACAACACCAATAAATAATTTATTATACTAGAGGCCAGGGCTTTAAAACCGTAATTAATAAATGGAATTCATTTTTTACCGTATAACTTTTCAGATATTCCGTACATATCATCTTCTATTTCTATTAGCAATAAAAAAATACGGTGGTCAAAATATTTTAACCTCTGATGAAATCTATAACTGGTCGCCGCGGTAGCCGAATGGTCATGGTCGCGAACTCTTGACTGGCGTTTTGAGTCGCGGGTTTGAAACTTAGTGCTAATGAAGATCCACTGCGCAGAGGGGTCTCTCTCTGCCCGTTAAATCTAACGAGATTCAAAATCTTACTATTGGCATGGTGTGCAAGTTTCGAAAGGGAAGTACCAGTCACCCTCGTCACTTGGCCGCGGTTCAGAATTACGAGGTCCATAGCCCAAAGCCCCCCTTCCCCGCCCCGTTGCTTCAAAGAGCGACGCAAATTAAAGTCAAATAAACTGTGTCTGTTTAATTCAGACAACTTCTGTTTTACATTCCAGGATACAAATTAGCTATTTTTTATCGAAAAACCAACACATACAAATTAATCAATCTTACATTCTATTATTCTTCATACATCCCAAAATTCAAGAGTTCATTTCTAGATTCTTTTCATGGATATCTATCTAGAGTTCTGCAGTTGTGTCCGTGGTTTCTATCCAAATATTTTGAAACTTATAAGACTGAAATTGTATTTCAATATATCATTATGCATTATATTGGCTTTATAATACCATTATAATATACCCAAAACGTTTTTATATGTCAAATTTAAAATACTAAGTATTATAAACATACGCGCATTTTAATTTGTTTACAACAATCAATGAGAAAAAAAAAGTATAAAAAATTAATTGAATATAAAATTAAAAAAAACTATCATATTCATTTTAAACAATACAACAGATGACGATACATAAAAATACACCAGTCATTCTAATTTCAAATAAAAACAGTGATAACTATATTTAATTTCAAGTGTTTTTAACACATGAATATTCGAGAGATTAAGTATTTTATAAATTTGCTTTTCCCCCATTTCCATTATACAACAGAACAGGAAGCAAAAGAACTCTAACGTGGGTTCAAATTAAAATATCAACCGTTTTTACGCTGAATGACCGCAATTTGATAAATGGTGGTGGGCTCTGTAGACGCCAAAAAAAAAACTTTCAAACCAATTCACAAAAGCTCCTCCACTCATTCAAGGTCAGAGACTTCCCAATGACGTAATAGATGGAAAGAATTATCATCGATTATTGTGCCATCCTGGCCTGTAGTAAAAAGATGAGTATTATGAGAAATGCTACTAGTCTCTCTTAAAAAATAACGTCTTCCAACTAAGCAAGAGTTATTCCAAGTAGTAAAGTTAAAGCTTTTTACATAACTCCTTCAAAATAAAGTACATTGAGATACCTCACAATGTGAAATCAATGTGAAATGCAGACATTTATTGAGCTTTGAGAGAAGCTGGCCTGGCAGGATAAAGCAATTACGACACATTGTCTAATACATGATCAGTGACTTTTATACGCGTCTGAAAATTTTTGATTAATGTTTCTTTAAAAAGTATGCAATGCGTGATATCATTAGCCGCTCTAGGTTGCAGTTGCAGTGAAGTACGGAACAAATTTACTACCCTAACTTTTTCCGTCGTATATTAGAAATGAGATATCGTTAACCTTTTAAAATACCATTTTTTTTTTTTTTTTTTTTTTTTTTTTGTGGTAATGTTATGTTAAAATATTTTTGAGATTTAGATTAAAAGAGAAATCCATTTAACATTATTTAAAATTAATTTGATTTGTATAACTATTTTTTTTTTGGGTGGGAAGCATGTTTCCCACCACCCACTGGGAGTAATATTTTTAGCTTGGACACCTTATGTTTTGAGTTTCTTTTACACTATTCCTAATATTAGTTCACACTCTCCCTACATATATATATATAAATATATTATTATCTTGTTCAAATTATCAATCGTTAATAAAATACTTTTTTATTCAACCACTCAAGTTAAAATGCATTTTTTAAACTTGTAGTGGATGACACTTGATGTTAATACAGTTTTTCAAATATTAATTCATTAATTAAATAAAATTAATTACCTATAGTTTAAGCGATATATTTCAGTTGATGTTATTCCTCTAGATAGCAGCCCCATTGGATAAAATAACTTTTGTTAAATTTGCGATGAAGATTTAACTTAACCTGAATAATCATATGCTAGTTAGACGTCAGAATTCCTTTTATACTGGTTTTAAGATAAATTTTTACCTTTTTTTATTCAACTTTTATTAAAAAAATGTAATAACAAATTTAATGTGGTTAAAAAGTTTTAAATGTTACTTTAAAAGGTGTTTTGTGCCATTTAATATTGTGATTCTTTCATATGTATATACATATTTATATTAATTATTTAATAAAAAATAACTAAAATAAAATTTTTCTTTGTTAACCTATGTAGGAATTGACTTTAATTTTTTTTATATGTATATTACTTGTTTATATTGCATTACATGACTAAAAAATTCTTTGTAAATACTAAAATATACTGAAGGAATTTTTTATTTAAAAATTTAAGAATTTGTTCAAATAACTCTCTATGAAATTTCATAAAACAGGGATCAATACATAGTGGAACATTGCAAGCTATACAAACGTATCTTATTCTAATGTGCTTTAGTAGACCACAAACAGCAACATCTATGTTTTTTGTCAAGTTGGTATGAGGTCACCAACTTTAGTCAATCGCACGTCATCTGGAACAGTTTTCTGGCAGCTCAGAAAGTTTACAGGTCGTCCTTTGCACTTGCGACTTTAAAATCCAGATATCATTTGTCGCGTTCAGTGGTGTAACGGAAAATGTTAGGGCCCCCCTGCAAAGTCGGGTTTTGGGCCCGTACAATCCTGACCCCCCCCCCCCGCGATGTGAGGATTGAGGGGATGTAAGCTACGCCACTGGTCGTGTTAGCTAAAGAGCTAGCAATACAAATCATAGGCGAGAAAACAGCTTCCCATGGACATTTAAAAACTAATTAAGTTGATGGTAAGTATACTTACTTACCCACAACCTTATAAAAGGTTAAAAGAAAATTTTGCAATTAAAACAGGAATGAAAATAGTTAAAAAGCACATAAATTTTAGAAAGCTAAGTATTCAAGTGCATGCAATATAAAATTTTTAAAAAGTGCCGCTGGTAACTATTCTCTCCGTCTTTTTTTTTTTTCAGAACAAAATTAAATACCTGACATTCCTAAAAAATCTCATTGATAAACATACAGACCCAAAAGGTTTCGGTGACGTTTTATTTGCATATTTTTTCCCTTGAAGATGAATCGATTTAAAGCTCCCGCAGATCTATATCAACAGTATGAATTGCCAAGTAGTTTTATCAATCCAAAATTAAGAACACTTACTGCTTCAGATGATGTTTTAATACTCGGTTAAAACTCCATTTGCATGAAAATGTGAGTAGTAATGCAGAATTTATGTTTGTGGAATGTTAAACGAAGCATGGTATCTTTCTAAAAAAAATGTTGCTTACGCACTTCTTTTAAATGCGCATGGAAAGTGAAGCCTTCATGGATTCAAAAACATTTAACGAATGCTCATTTTATCCATTTATTTCATATATCATTTTTGAAATACTTTTGTGACAAAGAAGGTATTTCAGAAGTTTGTTTAGATATAATGTTCCCAAGCAGTAATTGCATTCAAATAATGAAATTCATGGAAAAATACTGCATGGAACTAGATTTAATAAAATGTTCATGCTGATATTTCCCAACAAAGAAAAAGACTTAACTTAAGACTTAAGAGACTTAAACTTACTTTTTTTTAAAAAGACTTAAACTTAGCTTTCGAAAATTCTGCGACAAACCACATGTTTAAGAAACATAATTTAAACTAGACACGGGTAAGATTTTGCTTTTGGTATCATTCCTTCTTAACATATGTAAAACAATTTCCAATAAAAAATGCTACAACGGGGGAAAAAATTCTAACAGGCTGAAAAAAAAATGAATTTTATAAATACTTTCGTTAAAACAAAAATTAAATTTACGTGAGTTCTCCTAAAATCAAGGAAAGGTTTTTGCAATATACTGTTCAAACATCGAATAATTCAGCAGTTAATACGCAAAATTTAAATAAAATATAGAATGAAAAATAAACGTACGTTCTTGTATAGGTAAATATATAAACTGTACAAACAGCTTTCTACTTTTTAAAATTTATACGCATCATTGCAAAGCAATTATTACAAAAAATAAAACCACGCGTGAATATTTGCCAAAACATTTGTACAGTAAATTCACACATTTGGAAATAAAAACTAAAAATACATTAATAAAAAAAAAAAAAAAAAAAACATATGAGCAGCGTTAAGGGGCCGCGAATCACAATACTACTGGGAAAACACAAATACTCCTGAGAAAGTAATACTAACCCACTTAACCTATTCACTTGCTTCTCACGCGGTTCATAAGCGTAACGATACGATGAATCTGAAATTCAAACGGCGCAAATGATTACCAGGTGCCTAGTTACGTGTGATCTTATCATTCTAGGTTGGATTCCATTTAAATCTCGACATAGTAGCACGGTCCATTTACTTTTACATCGAAAACAGAGACTTATCTTTCGACATTTATCCATCAGTGTTAAACGCTTGGAAAGGAACAACTGTTACACTTTTTAAGTGTTCTGTGAAGGATCGTGTAGTCGTTTAAAGAGAACTAATGCAGCGTCTCTCGAACTGTGGGGCACGCCCCCCCCCCCTTGGGGGGCGGGATAACCCTATGTGGGGGGGCGAGCATATCGAAAAGTTGAAAATAAAAGATTATTTCAAAAAATTATTAATGTACTGAAAGGAGGCAAAACAAAATACAAGCATAAAATACGCATTTATACAGATATAATATAAATGTATGCCTACTGCACAATGTATTTGATAATAAGTTTATCAATTTTAAGTTAAGAACCAAGTTTAATAAATACCAGAGACTCCCATGGGTTTATCATATTCAGAACGATATACAAAATTTAATACTTATCTTACTAATTTGTACCGTTTTTAATTAAAGTCGTATTGTAGTTTTAGCGTCTAAGTACATTATTATTACGTTCAATACATTGTTATTGTACGGTGGAGAACGCGATGGAAATTATGATTGAAAATCGGGTAGCAAATATTGGAAATTTGAGAAGCACTGAACTAGGGACAAACGATACATTTAATATCTATTATTGAAGAATTTAAGTATCTTAAAGACACACATTAGAATCGTCTTCGTCAAATGTCAAAGAAAAGGAATTAAGCTGAAACTTTTTTATTAAAAAAATGAACCAATATTAATACTATTTCTCAAAAAAAAAAAAAAATTCACGGAAAATACAGAATATTTTAACATATTTCTCATGTTGATTGGAATCAAACCATTTTTAATGTTAACAATGAGTGCCATAATTTGCTTTCTACACTTCAAAACCAAGGGGATTTTTAACTGTACAATTAAGCGAAAAATTGCAATTTATTGAAAGTTTCTACGTTTTAAGAACGCTGTATGTTATAGCCGCATCAATTTATATTATTATTCGGGCATTTTCGATCGGAAAATTTGTCAAATTTGGATAATGTTTTTAATACAGAAGAGGCAGACATAAAAAGTAAAACTTTTTGGATATTATTATTAGGATTAGAATAAAAAAAAATCCAAATTATTGCTTAAAAAATAACTAAAATATTACAGAGATCAACTGCGAAAAATCCATTTAAAGTTATTTCAAACAATTATGTGTTGATACTAAAAGGGGAAAAATGTAAGAAATCATAAAAAAAATTTTAATTGCGTTATTTCACGAATACAATAATATTTCAGGCAGTGAAATTATAACTCTCTAATTGATTAATGGATTGATTCTTTGTCTCTCAAATTAAATTCTCTAATTGATGTAAAATGTTAATTAAAAGAGTATCGTACTAACTTCAACTTAAAAATAAAATGATTTTTCTAGTATGTGTAACGAAAATCGCGTTTAAAATTCTTCGTTGTTACAAATTTTACTAGAGCTTGCAAAGTCAATTACAGTTATGGATTCTCCATCCATTTAGTTATGTTACAAGTTTGATTTATGTAATAATACAGAGTTGTTTATGTTTTGCTTCTTCTTTTTTTTACTGCTTACCGTAAAATCTGGGGCATAACACACACTTTTAACAAAAAATAAGATCGAAATTTACAGGTGCTCAGTTATACGCCGGGTATGAAAATGATAGCTTCAAAAATAACAAAAGAGATGCGCATAAAAAAAAACTTAGACTTCTACAAAAATCGGAATACTGCTCATTTAAAAGAAATGTCATACCTTATGAACTTAAAGGGTTATTTTTATAGAAATATATATATATATATATACTATTTTTTTTAAAATCCTGGGATAATACCTTGAATAAATGGCTTTAAAACATGATAGCATTGCTAACGTACATTGCAGGTTCCTTCGTAAAAGGGCGGGGGAAGGGGGCGTTATACGGCGAATATACCTTAAAATTAAAAAAAATGCAGCTTGAAAGTATAGATGTGCATTATACGCCGGATTTTACGGTAATTCGCTGTTTCTGAAATAAGATAGAATATCTTGAGGACTTAAAAATACACATAGAACCATATTTAAAAATTCCTAATTTTCTTAATTAGGTCAGATAAAATTATGAGTATTCCGGTATTTTTTAACAATTTATATATATATATATATGTGTATGTGTGTAATAATTCCCTATAACATACTTTTAATTAAGTCTTTTTAATGATCTATAAATAATCTTTAATTCTTAGGTTTAAAAATAAACATTGTAATCTTAATCGTAATCGGCTAAACCGAAATCCCTGTCCCGCGCATTTTAGCCAATCAGAATTACTATTACGTAATAATCACGCGCTTGCACTGCTGGTATATAAACAAAAATCTGATGTAATCGTGCTCTTTCTCTGCTTGCCGCCATCATGTAAGAATGTGAATATTTGAAGCCTTCTTTGTCTTTTGTGTTTGTGTTCGTCAAGAAGTCGCTTCTGTTATATGTGTCTGCTTATGTGTTATACAAAATAGATGTAAAATAATAATAGATTGACCAGTTACGCTAGGTGTGCTACAAAATAAAAGAGGAAACTCAATTCTGAAGACGTCATTACTAAATCAAATATTACAGCTACATACACCGGCCAACACTACTTCAATACACGATAATATATATATATATAAATATATATATATATATATCTTAATACTTTCTTTACAAAAACTCGACTGTCATTGTCAGAGAAAGTTCTAAGATATTTTAGAAAATCAGTGAAAGAATACGAGGTTGAAAAGAATTGCAGCCTACCCACCTTTTATTAGGGGAACATTTATAAGGATTTATCAAGTTTTAAGAAGATTACTGAATAACGTTATGTTTTTGACAGGTAAACACAATGGATATTCAAGAGAAAATTATACTTAAGATTAGCAATTAGATAAGAAAGGACTTTTTTCTAAAAATCAAAGAGAGGGGTATTCTCCCACTTAATAATGTAAGCAATTATAAAACCCGGCAAGCCAATCGAGGCTCAAATGAAGTTATTATTACGATGCCTAAAGCAGTAACTTGCTTTGAAGTAGTGCCTGATGGGTTTGGAAAATTAACCAATGGAAATCAAAACTAAGTGTGTGTCGGGGAAGTTTTCTCCATTAGAGTTCCCATGGATCACTCCTCAGCCTCTCTCCTGTTTCGGATAGCCTTAGGACGAAAAGGGGAGAGTAGTAAGAGTACTTGGCAGTGTGCCAAGACGACTCGAAATTGGAACAGGTAAATGCACTCTCGTATAATCGAAGAAACATTATTTAAAAATGATTTATTCAATTAAATTGTTTTCTTCCATATCAACTGATTTCCAACTTTTCAAAAAAAATTATATATATATTTTTTTATCATTTTTTTTTCTAATTGCGGTTCACATTCCTTTTATAATTAGCATTGTCACACTCTCAAAGCTGAGCCCCAATGCCAAAAATAATTACCTTTCGCGAATAATACATTGTTTCAATTTGATTTAATCGAAATAATCACGGCTGGCTGTTAACGAGGAGAAAAGATGTTCAAAAAGTATTTCATTGAGATAAATTTAAGAATATTATAACGCATGAACGATCAAAATAAATCCTTTTCATTCTTAATTCCTCTTAATTATCAATCCGAATCTTAAAAGGATAAAAAAAAAAGAGATACAAGAAAAGAAAAATGACATTTTCTGCAATTCTCATTTAATTGGATGATTTATTGATTTGACTTAACATCGTTAGAAAATTGGATATAATTAGAATGACAGGTTCTGACTCAAGGTTTCGTTTGATTTGATTTAATTAACGTCATACTAGAGCTTCACAATGAGCGATTCATTACGATCTATCATCAATCTTGAAGGAAGGAGGAGAAAAACCTATTTTTTAGATGGAAAAATTGAAGGATTAATAGAATATGGATGTAACATTGTGTGGATCCATTCCTACCACGATGGCTATCTTCAGAAACGTTTTGTAGTTTAGAAGGATTGGAAAAATTCTAATGACAGCCGATACATTACAACATGAAGATCCACGTACCACTTGAGAAAAATTGCTAACTTTTCTGAATTTACAGCAAACAATCTAGCCTCCAGATTCTTAAGAAGATACTTCACAAGGACATATGTATATAAGATAAAGATAAAATTAAATTATTTTTAAATAAAAATAAAATCTACGTATGCATATAATCAACCTATCTTTAAATTTATCGTTATTTTCAAAAATGGCTGCAATTTTTCATTTTTTACACACACACAAACGCAAGCAATAAACTCAAATAATTAACCCCCTTCACTAAATGCGCGCTGCAGTGTATTGTGAGAGGGGGAAAAAAGGCACAGATATACAAATTTTTCTCTGAAATAAGTAAATTCTTTGCAAACACTGTCAATGTCATTTTTGTATTGATTATAAATTATCATACACTTGTCAAACTATCATGTTCGTCAACTATTACTCATTCGGTCACCAAAAGAATGAGCCCTTTTTAATGTTCAGTAACTGCATAATTTTTTGTAAAAAAATTCTTGTCAACATTCGTTTGTGATAAATGAAATTGAAGAAAACGTGTTAAGTAAAGTTGAGAAGTGATAAGTGAAATTGAGAAGTGATAAGTGAAATTGAGAAGTGATAAATGAAGTTGAGAAGTGATAAGTGAAAAAAGAAGTAATAAGTGAAGCTAATAAGTGAAATATCCCGAGAAAATATTAATGAATGTCCTATTAAACATTTCAAAGATATTATTTTCAAAAAAAGTCCTTGACCTTTACCTAACAGGGAAAGGGATCTATGGAGTAAAAGAGGTTAAAAGCTTTTGTTCCGGTCAGTTGACCATCAAAAAGCTAAAGCTCAATGCCCAACATCTATTTTTCCGGAAAGCTTCACAAAAAAGTTGCAGCTCTTGTTGGCCTGATGCAATGCCATGTCTACGAGGATAAATGTTTTAATTATGTCTATCTCAGTAAGTACATGAATGACGTACAAGAAAACTTTTGTAAAGTTTCAATAAAAGACAATATTGTGTTATTTAAAAATTCACCAGAAACGAAGAGCTAGTTTAAAAAGCATGTCATTACGAAGTATAATACATTTAGATTGATCCGTAATCATTTAAGTGCCGAGAAGAGACTGTGTGTGTGAGAATTTAAAATAAAAATTATCCTAAATTAAGAATACGTGTCAGTTAGAAAACCAGTCCCCAATTATAAGTATCGTTGTTTAATGAAGAATTAGGAAAAGTATTTGAAGCTTTTGAAATGCTAAGAATGAATAAAAGACTTTGTATGAAATTCAAAAGTAATGAATGAGCAAGGATTTTTTTTTTTTAATTTTCACGAATATGTCCTAATTGGGTACGTTTTCGCAACAGGCATTTCCTTTTCATATTTTTTAAGGGCTTGAAAAGTTTTATTCATCAAGTCTAGAGGTGGTCAAAGGAGAAAATGAGAAAAATTACAAAATTAAAAAAGACATTCAAGCTTAGAATAAAAGAGATTTATGAAAGTAATTAGAATAAATTACTCAAAACTCCTTACGCATTTTCGACAGCCCTTCATCTATTCAAATCGTCAATTTTTATATTTAATTCGGCATGCAATTTTGGTTTTATTGTCATGTGAAACATTATTACAGTTTTACGTGTTCAGTCTTTGAACCGAAATTCTAAATATGCAACAAAGGGATAAATGAACCCCCAGACATAGTTTTAATCCGAAGATAACTGTTTTGATTGACATTTTTTTGCACACGAAGTGATAAAGAGAGAGAGAGAGAGAGAGTTACACTGTTAGCATTTTCATGTCTTTTAAAAGAAAAATTTTAGTTTTAGTTTTTTGAGTTAAATAACGCTTCCTTTGAAAAAACTCAAAAGTTCAATCACAAAAAAAGGAACTCTCTCTCTCTCTGTATATATATATATATATATATAGCGGTATCATTTACATAAGCCGGTAACAGTCTCCGGACAGAGGTGATAATTTTTGTCTAGTGGTATGTTACGTGCTTCCGAATCCGTAGGTCACGGGTTCTATCATCCGGATACAACGCCACTTCATTGGTGACCCTGGCTGAACCAAGAAAACTGCAACCTTCTAATATGTCGTGGCGCCATCTACCGCAAGAAAAGCAATCAAAAGTGGTCAGATCCACTCGACTCAGCAACCAAAATCCGTCAGACCCATTTGACTCAACAACCAAAGCCGTCAGATTCCCTTGACGCAGCAAACAAAGTCATCAGACTCACTTGACGCAACAGCAACAACTTACACTCTACACACGCTCGTCATAACAAATATCTCGTTCATTCACCTATCAACCGACTCACTGGTAGGGTAGTGTGTAGCGGTACCATCTACATAAGCCAGTAACAGCATCCAGACAGAGGGGATCATTTTTGTCTAGTGGTATGTTACGTGCTTACGAATCCATAGGTCGCGATTTTTATCCTCTGGATACAACGCCACTTCATGTATATATATATCCTTAGAAAAAATATATCTTCGGTTTGACGTTCTGAAGATCCCTTTAAATTGTGTCAAAGTAAAATAAAGTAGATGGTATATAATGTTTAAGTACCACCTTCTACAGAGAAAACATAATATGCAGATGAAATTTACTAAATAAAGTGATGTATGTGCGGTTAAAAAAATTAGATAATATTTACACAGCCATAATGGAATAATTATTCCAACAGTTAGACAGCACTTCCTAGCGTAGACTTAAGTGTTCTTCAACTATAAAATAAAGTTTTGATCTTTAAATTACCAACTACCCTAATTACTATTAAAATTAATTCAAAACCATATATTGTTTGCTTTATTTATCGATTTGTATTTACATAATTAATTTCAATAATTAAAGTACAACGCTAAGCATATCTTGCTATCGATTAATTATGCCAACCTGAATTAATGTTTCATAAAAATACCTTTGAGTATAGTTTTGGAGAGTGAGTGCTATTTGAAGTGTCGTCCTCGCGCGTTACTTGACTACGTTTCAAAATTTCGAAATCCATGATTAATAGCAATCGTGTTGTTTCAAAATGCGAAGTTAATAAATAGTCAATTAATCGAGTAAATAACTTGAACTATACGCATTTGATGTCAACTCAATCTCAAATTGATCTACATAATGAATGCGGTCGCGGTCACGAGTGGTTATAGTCACGAGTTCGAGCCCTGGCGTACTTCAAATCTGTCGTGGCTCAAAAGTTCTCCCGTTGACAAGGTGTGGTAGTTTGAAGAGGGCAGTGCCAACTCAGGAGTCAGTCTCGGCACTTGAGCGTGATTCAAAATTACGAGGTTTGTTACCAATAGCCTTCGTGTTGCTTTATGGTTCAACGTTAATATAAACACTCAATCACTCATTCTGTACGTTAATAAACACTCAATCACTCATTCTGTACTTTAATAAATACTCAATCACTCATTCTGTACGTTGATAAACACTCAATCACTCATTCTGTATGATCAACGAAACTAATTTTTTTCCCAATGGGGCTACATTTTAGCAATTTAGCATTTGCAGACACGGCAAGTCCCCAAATAAGAGGGCAGTTTCATGGCGGCACCATCTAGTGTCGGTCTTGTTACCAAATTTGAACGCTTGAATTAATTTTTAATTGAAACTCTTAGCTGATGCTAAATATTGCCGTGATTTAATTTTGCCGAGAGAACCAGAGCCAAATTGATACTCAAGGGATCTTTAACATGCCACATAATCATGTGACATGCATGTCTACGATTTTTGGCATCCAGAAAATCTATCGACTCCAGCCGGGGTCGAACCCGTAACCATAGGCTTACGAAACGGTCACGCTACCTCTAAGACACCACAGCCGATTAATGAACAAAAAAAAAATTAAAGTATGAATCTTATTTTGTTGAACCGAGTGTTATTGATATATAATTAAATAATTATGACAGCATTTTGAATCTTTAATTTAAATACAAAAATATAAAAATTCATGGATGATTTAACATTATATACGTCTCAGTTGGAAAAAAAAAATTGACCATCTCCATTTTTTTTAAAAAAATCGTTTTAAACATAAAATAATTTGAATAAAATTATATGAGTCACCTATTTTCAAATTAAGAATGATTAAAGATTTCTTTTCTCTCCCTTTTTAATTTTCGAGCTAAAAAGCACTCGATGTAATTTAAGCATGCCAAAACCTAAAAAAGCATCTAACGGCAGCACGCAAAAATGCAATGAGACTTCACAACCTCATTGTGTATTCTCTCGAGCTGCAGGCACTTGATGTAGTGTATGTGTGTCTACGTCATTTAAACATTTATCATAAACTATGCATAAGATATGTATTCCGCTGCATTGAGAATTTATCCGAGTCTACCAACGTGATGTTTCATCAAATCTTTAAAGCAAATGAGTGATACCTTATTCACGAACACACAGAACTGTTTACGGACTTATAAATATTTATGTAACTACTACTGAATGTGAAAGTGACGTCAATCCATTCCGTGTGAATTGACAGCGTACTTGTAAACTTACGACAATAAAAAGTACGACACTGTCATTAAAAGTTCTTCAGCTTAAGTCTTTGAAGTCAACAACTCCTCGTGACAGGGTGAGTTTCAACACTATACCAGATATAGTAAAGCCTATTTTTATTTAATTATATATTTAATTGTTTGTGTATAAAAATATAATTTTGTTTATTCCCTATAGAGAGAATGACGTAGTTTATCCAAAATGATAACGAAAATAGGATGTGTTATCAATTGCTTCATCTAGGAAAGAAGCCATTATTTTTAAGTTTTCAACTTCAGAGTATGTTGAAGTTGAAAAAGAGAGATAAAAATGGTTCCATGACGGTAGTACAATACATATACCTAAGACAATGAGTCATCATAGCATAAAAATAACTCCCACGCGAGTGACTTTTTTTATTTTATAAAAATAATCCTTTTGCACTAAAAAAGTGCATCCAATTATTTTATTATTGTTATTATCCATTAAGATTTTGAAGCTCAATTTTCACTGTTTTTATTCAACTATCCATTTTAATGCTGAAAAAAAATAAACAGCTCGACGGCTATTTAGAGTACCCCCATGCCGCAAAGGCACTACATATTTACAAGAATCCATGTCTTTCTTCTCCGGGATTTGAACCCAGTCCCTACGGCACCGCAGTCAGCGTCGCTAACCACTATACAGGTTGCGCGACTTATTATTATATTGAAAAAGAAAACACGGTAAATTGGTACACAGGTATTTTTCAGGGGGGAGAGGGGAATCCAGGGTCGAAAGTCCACCATTCTCGTATCATGCTCCAATACACCACCCAACATATTCTTTTGATTTTGTCGACTTTCGGGAACAAAAAACAGTAAAAAACTAATTATTGAATAAGTAATTAGTAGTAATTAATAAAATTAATTATTCGTTCCAAATACTCAATTCAATTTTACGTACTATACACATAATACACATATAATTATAATCAATAAAAAAATCAAGGGCTACGGGGGAGGGTCTGGACCCGGGGACCCCCTCCCCCTTGTGTGCGCCATTTGATTGGTACGTATTTACGTATTCTAGACGAAAATGCTTCTAAAAAGGGATGCAACAAACAGCAAGCAAAAGGTTCTTCAAACGTCTATGTCATTTATTTATATAAATTTAGAGTAATTAATTTTGTTTCTGGGAAGGGTCATCTAAATTTTGTACTTACATGTTAATTCTTTTTTTTTCTTGAGGGCATTATTTCATGTTACAAATGACAAATCGCATTTCACAATTCGTTTGAATTAAAAACTTCTGAAATAAAAATTTAGCGAAATTTTGTTCGCGTTGTTTTAGGAATCTATGACAAAAAATGACAATATATTTAGGACAGAGAATGGAACAATGAATGAGGTAGCACAGTGTATCACTTTGTATATCAGTATACACAGTATATCACATAGTATATCAATTCTCTACATAAATGATAATTTTTTATAAATATATCTTTCAAGTTAACAAGTAGATAAAAAAAACAAGTTTTTGTGTAAAAAACAGATTTCAAAATAAAAGTCTAAAAACATAACCGATTTTGATATAATATAGTAATACATCCGCGTCTAACATACTTTATTTCCAATTATTTATTCGTATTTATTTGAATACTTGATAGGATATTCAAAAAAATGCTGAAAAAACATTTAATATCCTTTCACGTTACATACAACAAAGTATCACACAAAAATTATAATTCAAAATAATTTTTTTATTTACCAAGCTTTAAAATTTGCTTTACTCTCTCTCTCTGAAATGTATTCATATATAAAGGATGTTACAAAATAAATAAATATACTTAAGCAAACGCACTTTTTATCAAATGTTACATAATACCATTAAAGGAATAATATAAAATTTTTTAATTACTCTTTCAAAATGTAATTAAGCTTGCGTAAGTGTCATTGTTATGCGATTCGGTAAATAGGAAAATTCATTTTTTTGAAGAAGTAATTAAAAATGTAATTAAGCCTTAATTAAAATTGAATTAAATTACGTGTTGCGTTACGGCATATGTTTCAGAACAATGCTTGCGGGTAGATGAGGTTTACATAGTCATTATTATATAAAGTAAAACTTCGAATTTCGACCCTCTGCGGCCCCCCCCCCCAACTCTACTTTTTTTCTTCACATATGTAAGACGGAAAAAATTTCTGAATATTTCCTAGAGAAGTGAAAAAACAAAATTCGAATTGTGTATTTTCACAACGTTGTGTGTGTGTACACTGTTGGATATTAAAATTTCAACACCAGGAAAGAAAGCCAACAGCAACACTAATTATACTTATACAGCACAATAGGAAGAAGACATAATAAAATTTCTAGACGATACAGGCTCTGAAATTAGACACACAGCTATCGTTTCTTGCAGTTAAAACGGCTCTAACCCAGTTAGGCTTAGAGTCAAAATGAACTAGGCATATGTCTGCGGGCAAACCATTCCATGCCGCTTTATATCTAAGCCACATTTCATCAATCGTAGGGACTGAAAAGCGGTGGCAACCGAGTCACTTGGTAACACATGACAAGATGTTTTCAATGCACGAGAGAAATGGAGGACGTGCTGACCAGGACAACAATCGAATACCCTTTGTGTCGAGATACAAAAAGACAACTGAAAGATGACGTTTCCGAAGACTCGAAGATAGGACGTAATCACCAGACTTAAGATCTGAGAAATGTGGTCCTGGTTTTTCAGATTATCGAGAGGACACAAACAAAATGTGTCGCGTACCTAATGGCTGCTTATATCATCACACCAAGGGCCCGTATGATGATATCGTACGCAAGTAGGTCACGAGCGTCTTCCTCTGTGCTCTCAGACACGGATAGGCCATCCTGATGCTTAACGCAGAACAAGGAATCATCTGAAAAGACTGAATGGTGTCACTCCTGTGTCCAATTTTGTGTTTCGGTGCATCACTGTCAATACGTGTCTCCATGTTGCAGTGTCAAGTGAAGCCGCCATAATGGTCGCCTTGCAGACCTTCCATGCTGCTCCAGTCTCGCTGCACTATTCGTGCGGATACTTAACATGCTGCAAGGCTGACCTGACAATATGTCTGCCCTTTCGGGCGTTAGCGAAGGAGGCTATTGAAATTCTGCATAGCACTCAGTATAACCCCCCTGAACCCATCGATTGCATCGAATTTAAGATGCCATTTCTTCCTTCTGCATCGTCAAATTGCGTTTGAATGCTAGTCATTTGAATATATCTCAGCATTCTCTTCCTTTCAGGCGAATTTAACGTTTGAATCAATTCTTTTTCTTAGTGCTGTAATTTTAATGGCCAGCAAGGTACTATATATGTATCTGTGTGTGTTACCGTTTAAGTACATAAATAGAGTTACTTGCTCATTACCTAGATAATGTACGGATTAACTAGGTCGATCCATTTCAGTGAAGAAAATCATTTCACTTCTCACTTGATACCTAATTAATCTGGACATAAACTACTAAACACTTGTTAAAGTGAAAATAAGATCTTAATTCGAACAACAACGTTTGTGTATGGCTAAAGGAATACTTAGATAACTCAATAATATTATTAATTTCTAATTGGAAAAGAAACATTATTTTGCTGTCTCGTATTGTTAAAGTAGTTTAATATATGTAAATGCAATAATCTGCATATTGTAAAGAAAACATACTAACAAAGCTGAAGCATAATGGTATTTCGGGTATGGTATGTTTGTTATAACCATATTTCAATTAAACTCATTTTCAATTAATATAGCTCAATTACACTACTTTTGTACGAACTCCAGAAACGGAATCTGCATTTCAATTGATTCAGTTTTATCGGGGGGAAATTTATTCAACTTCGTCATATCAATAAATTTAGACGGAATGTTTGAAATTTTTATTTTACAAAATATCCTTGCTGCTATGCTAAATAAACAAATTTTGAAAGCAAAGAATGCTATTTTGCTATAAATAAAACATTCTTGCTGCAATATTTACAATATAAAATATCACCGACACGAAAACCTTCAACCCTATTTTTAAAATGAAAAAAGAAATCATACGATAAAATCACGGCGAAAACATTTCTTTACAGAAAACTTTCGGGGGTTTATTGAATTCAGTAAAAACAATGAAGTAAACAGTGTATATCGTACGTTTCACAGTTCTTATTCCGTATGAAGAAATAGTAGAAGTAGTGATGGTAAGATTTTAGATCGGCATAACGGTAAACAAACTTTTCATAGTTGCGTGCAGAACTTCAAATTCTCCCATTTGACTATTTTCCCGACTGTGGAAACAACTTGAATGTAGGCAATAGATTGGACAAAGCAAGGAAATGGAACGAATTCATATATGTTCATCCATGAAACAAAATAAATACTTTTTTTTAACATTATTCATCGAATTTCCAATGCATAAGTTGGATACTTTTCTTTTTATTTGTCGAATAAAAACCGAATACCATCTGTCATTACCAATGGTACTTTGGACATATTATGTCAATCATTTTTTTAGACTTTATTTTACTTATTCCCCCCTCAACTGATGGGATTCAAGAGTTAAGGTATCCGACTACCCTAAAATCATGATTTTTTTTTTTAAACTGACAAATTTTTCTTATGATTTTATTTTATAGGCCATCTTATTATCTTAATAAAAATATCAAGTTTTTTATTTTTCATTTACTAGAACAAAAACCACAGGTGTTTTAGTAAAAGCAGATGCCACATAACTTTACACAAGATGTTAAATTTTAAAATGCGTTTTACTCGAAATGTGTTTTTTTCGAAAAGCTCAAACGGGGACGGCGATTGCTCAAAAAGTTTTAAAAATAATTTGCTGAAATTTTTTGTGTATGTTCTGTATAATAGTGAGAGTGTTTTGTTCTTCAGATTTATCAATCCCTGTTTTATTTCAAAATTTACAGTTCTTTATGTGAATAGAATCACTGTCTTTTCAAGCAATTTCGTATAATAGCTAAGATAAAGTGCTCTAGATTTTGTAAAAATTAAAATATCTCTTATCCTGAAGGTCATTTCAAACATGAATAACAAAGTAACACATCAAAATTGAAAAATTGAGAGTTTGTTCATAAAAATTTGGTACAGAGTGGGCCCCGTTTATGTAATTTTTTGCACATTTTCACCAGTTTTTTCCCATTTTAATAATAATAATTTGTTTTTCTGTTTTCAATTTTAGGATTTTCTCCTTAAAATAGACTAAATAAATCAAAAAGCTACAAAAAATCCCCATATCTCCATTTTTTCAAAAAAAAAGTTGTCACAAGCAGTCGGATACCTTAAATAACTTTATTTTCAAACGATCCTATACAAGAAGGAAAAGTTATTTATTTTCGTCATTTATGTAGCACATACGTTGAAACAAAAAGTCTATAACAAAACCTTCGAAAGAAATTAGTTATGTACTTTACGAATACGAAATGTAATCTACTATTACTTTTAATACGAAATGTAACCTACTATTATAATTATTTTTAAAATTTAGGAACGGTAATTTTAAAAGTATACAGAAATCAAACCATCCAAATGAAAAGAAAATACCGAGTTTGAAATATAGAATATTTCCGAACACAAGTCGATCCGTGTATAAGCCTAGAGTACATTTTTTCATCAAAAATTTATCCAAAATTTGAAACTTATAAGTAGGACGAATTTGGAGAAAAAATTCCTACAATTTTCAAACATGTCATTATGATGGAAAAATTGTTGTCAAATGGGTGGACTACTTGTCAATCAAATTACTGTAAAGTAAAACACCAGACACTAACTACGATAGTTTTATTTTTTGAACTCCCATCAGAAGCTAACAAATTTTTTCCATTAAATTGTAATCTTGTACACAATCTGTTCTAATCATACTTTCTGCACCAAATGAGGAGCGCGCAGGGGGGGGGGGGGGAAATTCGTAAATGGTATGTGATCGTCCACCAATATTTCATGCTTCGGAGGGAAAACTCGCAGCATGATGATCATATACATTCAGACGCATCCCAATGAATAAATATAAATTTTACGAACTACTTAGATTCAAACAGTGACTTTTGATTTTTTTTCAATTCCTACTATTAGCTCACACTCGCCCTATATATATTTATATAAAAAAAAACTTAACTCAGTGGCGCGACAGCCCGTGAGGACCAAGGCCTGATGTGTCCAGCTCAGTACACGTGACCTTGGGCCCTGAGGTGCATGAGCAGATGTCCCAATCAGGTGGTCAGCCTGACGTGAAACCTTTAGTGTAAAGTTCCCAAGCAAGCATGGTACTCATTTTATCGACCCACTGAAGGGATGAAAGGCTGAGTCAACCTTGGCCCGGGGTTCGAACCTCGGACCTATGGTGTGGAAGCGCGATGCACTAACCATTCAGTCCCTGGGCTTATATATATATATATCTTGTTCAAATTTTCAATCGTTAATAAAACCTTTTTTGTCATCCACTGAAGTTCAAATACATTTTTTAAACTTGTAGCGGATGACAGTTGATATTAATACAATTTTTTAAAATATTTATTCATGAATTAAATTTAATTAATTAATTATAGCTGAAGCGATATATTTCAATCGTTATTATTCCTCTAAATGGCAGCACCATTGGATAAAATAGCTGTTGTTGAATTTGTGATGAAGATTTAACTGAATAACCACATGCTAGCTAGATGTCAGCATACCTTTTTCACTGGTTTTAAGATAAATTCTATTCAACTTTTATTAAAAAATGTAATTACAAATTTAATGTGGTTTTAATGATAATTTGTTGTTGTTGTTACTTATGTTGTCTGATCAACAGTAACATCAGATCAAGGTCCACGAAATTCATTGTGGCAAGGGGCTAGTAGTACACTTGTCGTTAACTGTAGCTTTGAGCACCATACAGGTGACAGTACGATTTTAGCTCGGTTGAACTCCAATTTAGAGGGAGGGGGGTAGTCAGAGGTCTCACACCAACCTCACGAGAGGACTTGCGGCTCGAGGGCTTTTTAGAGTAAGTACCCTTATGCAGCAAAAGCACTATGCATTTACAAACATCCATGCCTTCTCCGGTAATCGAACTTAGGCCCTACGGCACAGCAGTCAGTGTCACTAACCCATATACCGGATGGGCGGCTTAATGTTAATTTAAAAAGTATTTTGCCACTTAATATTGTAATTCTATCATAGGTATACATATTTATATTAATTGTAATTATTTAATGAAAAATAAAATAAAATTTTTCTTTGTTGACCTAAGTAGGAATTGACTTAATTTTTTTCTGTACATTACTTGTTTTTCTTTTAGCATAAATCAACCATTCAAAACACCCTAAAAGATAAAAGATTAAAATCACTTGTGCACAGGACTAACGAAAAATGTTTTAAAAAAAAAAAAAACCGTTTTTCTTCGACAGCGTTTTCCCGATATTAGGGGATCCATATATAACCCGACCCCCTTACTTTAACTCTAAAAGAGTTCCAAAAATTCTCAGCTTTTACACGGAAATGTACGGTACATCATTCTCACACAATGTAATTAGCACTATCCTGTCAGAAAATCAATAAATGTAAAGAATAACACAAAACCTCAGATATCTTGTATTTTAACCCTCGAATATGGAAAGAGGGTAAACAAATCAGTTTCCAAGTTCGGTTGAGTTCTTTCCCATTCTTTTCCATATAAAAAGTTTCGAAAGCCAAATGGAAAGCTCGAAATCAAAGACGACAAATCTTTGACATAAGTTTGCGTTGAAGCCCGCGACAGTTTTCAGAAATCCGGCGCTTTATGATTATATATTTGTCACTTTCGTTTTCACGGAGGAGAAACAGTATGACTAGAAATGAAATACGAGCACATATTTTAAGAACTATGTTCTCGAAAGAAATCTCTATCCTTGACACATGCTACAATACACTAGTTGCAAATTGCTTAGTCAAGTAGCTTACATTCACAGGAATTTGTGTTGTGTTGTTGTTTATATCTCACCAAAAAAAAAAAAAAAATTCTTAGAATAATAGAATTCTTTTATATGATATTAACATTCTTTTATACTTTTTTTTTCAAAAGGGATTCTGAAAAATCCTCGTAGTTAAAATCTTGGCTATTTCTTAAGTATTGTAAATTGTTAAACATCTTAGTAATAGTAGAGATTTGTTGACTGTTTAAAAAAGCGAAGACACACAGGACTAATTTATGGCATGAATGCTAAAACATTATTTTTAAATTATGCCCAAGATCCAATTATCTGATCTGATTACCAGTGGCGTACACAGACCCAATGGCGTAAGGGAAAATATTAGAGCCCCCCCTGTAAAGTCAGACTTTGGGCCCCAAGCCAGATCTTACAAAGGCTTGCAAAACCCTAACATAACATAGGCTTTGGGCCCCCTGGAATCCTGCCCCCCCCCTCCCACGATGCGGGGGTGTACGTGAGAC
>BMAV01023577.1:735821-787430 GCA_019973955.1 Trichonephila inaurata madagascariensis
GGGAACCCCAAAACCTGAATCTTGTGTACGTTACTCCTTATTATTCATTATACGTTGAATTATTACCCAATTGTTTAGTTTTCTTACTCTATTCTTTAAGGTATCCCTTATGTTCCATGACGCAAAATCTCTTAAAACTCCATGTTTTAAAGTAGAGATGACCAACCCAATTCGGGATAACATTATAGTCCCGCGGGTCACATATAAAAATACATATCTTTATATTAGATTCGGGCCCATTCGAAACATTTATTTAAGCGAAATTTTAAAACAGAATTAATTATTACTATTGTTTTCATTATTTTTCATGTACACAAACATAGATAATATATTAATAATAATGTAACGATCAAATAATTTTTAATTTATTTCATTCATGAGATATTTGTTTCTCAACTCTTTCACTTAGTTTTTGCAAGTCGATTGCAATGCATGTATATAATTGATATTGCATGTTTTCATTTACTAAGTGTGAGCGCGTTTTGTGTTTGATAAATTTCATTTTCGAAAAACACACTTCACTAGATTAATAACAAAATATTGCACAAAATGATCGTATTTTGCGAAGTTTTAATTAATCTCGCGGGCCGCAAAATTATTCAAAAAGCGGGACGCAGGTCGGCCACCTCTGTTCTATAAATGCAATGTTCGCCAAATGTACGAGAGTTGAACTAATCGCGGTGCTCATTTTAAGCCAGAAAAATGTCTAAATTTTTATAAAATTTTGCAACATTGTAATTCATACATCATTTGATTCTACAGCGTTTTTAAAAATTCAAAACAGTCCATACATAATTTATTCTTTATATTAACATGTAAAGAGATAGCTCATTTAGCATTACGATATTGGAGAAAAAGGCGAAACGCATTTATACCGGAAAAAATGGATAAACTGTAATAAAAATGAGAAGTATGATAAAGTATACTGCTCTCTTTTGGATAGAGAAGCCTGAATAAAATACTGATGTAAGAATATTTATGTATCTGAACAAATATTCTAAAATACATGTCATATTCTGTAACATTACGAGAGAAGACAGTATTAAGCAATTACTGAAGTAACACACTCAACTGTATGTAGATGTAACGTTTTGATTTTTAATAAAAATAGTTAATAAATATTAATAAAATATATAATTATGAAAGGCAAATTCTCTACTTTCAGTTAAACAAAAGCAATTGTTGTATCTCAATTACTGAAATTCTCTTTATACTCCTTTAGAAAAAACAAATCCACATTATTTTTGCTGGAGCGAAATCTTTCTCACCAGTGCAGTTTGCCTTTCATATTTGTTTAAAACAAAAACTTTTAAGCCCTTATCGAAGAATTCTTTTTTGCATATTAGGTCCTTCATTTCTTTTTATTTGAATTTTTAGTTACATAGCCTACGATCTAGTATAAACATGCCAAACGTTGTGCTAAGAAATTTTAGATAGGGATGCGTGTTGGTTCAGGATCCTTCTCTGCCCCCATCGATTTTTTTTGCGTTCTTCAATCTCATTAGTGAGCTTACGTTGTGCGGGATATTTTTATCATCATTTTAAACTAGGAGATCCTCTTGTTTGTCGTGTTCTCAACAAATGGAAAGGAATGTAATCTCCTTACGAATAGATTTTCTTTGAAAGATTCCAGAACGAAGCTAGCAAACAACACATGCATAGATAACAGTCAAACTCACGAAGAATGTCTTAGAAGAAGAACGAGAAATGCCCAACAAATTTATCTTATCATTCAATTCGGTAAATGGATGGAGAAGGCGAATCAACCTTTTCATTACATCACTTTCATGGAGAACTTGAATAAATTAGAAAACGAAACGGAGCGTTGGGTCAAAGGAAAACAAAATTAATCTTCAAGGTCGAAAAGACGAATCGAATGTAGACGCATAAGCTTTTACATGACAAACCAACATTTGAGTAGAAATGAGCAGTAAATTTAATAAGAGGAATACATGTTTCACGGGGAGTAAAAGAATCAATCTAAATACTCTTTTAGAATCCATTAGGAAAAACATTAAAATACAGAAAACATTACTTCGTCTTCCGCACAATATGAAAATGCTTGTTGAGCTTCTATTAAGAATTCGGGAAATAGAAAAAGGTTTTGAAAAGAAATATAAAAATTTTAGGACCAAATTCAAACAACACCGTG
The DNA here is from genome assembly GCA_019973955.1 of Trichonephila inaurata madagascariensis. Taxonomy (NCBI): domain Eukaryota; kingdom Metazoa; phylum Arthropoda; class Arachnida; order Araneae; family Nephilidae; genus Trichonephila; species Trichonephila inaurata. The sequence goes on from BMAV01023577.1 coordinate 737,974, forward strand.
GAGCTTACAAACAAAAATATTGAATTCCTTAAAGCTACGGAGCATTAAAACACCATGATTCTCATGTATTTACTAACATAAGAATTTATAAATTCAGTAAAAAGAAATCCATCTGCACAATCTATCAATTCATAATTATAAAGAGACACTGATTTGATAAAATCAAGTATAACTAATACAATTATCCATAAAAGTAAGAATGTATAAATTTCGACTTCTGAAACTGCCACCGTCACAAACGACACTGTAGCATGTCAAAGAAAAATGCTTTTGTAGAGAAACTGACTCGAAATTGTATTTTCTTGATCAAAAAAGCCCCACTCAACAGATTTTATTTAAATTATTTATACCTTCATATATTAAATCAAGTAAAAAGCGCGAATCGCACAAAATCCTTCTAAGATATATCCAACTACCTTATGATTATTGTTTCTAATTCCAGATTGTTTGGCAATGCTAGATAATCGCCATGAATCCAAAAAATTCTAGAAATTCTGAAAAAAAAGAGGGTCTAGAAGGATCTGGAGTCCTCCAAGTCCTGTCTGTTGCCTCAAAGTGGCGGAGGAGTGTACCTGGGCGGTATGGGCGAAGTATATCGGGATAATTTTCTCCTGGTAGGGTCACCCTAGGCGTGAAGACCATACCATTATGCTCCGCAAAAAGACCGGCACCCAGGACTAAGTTTCTCCCTTTAGGTGCCCCAGGTCTTCGAGACAATTGAAGCTGTTCTCTTCCCTTTATCATGAAACCTAATGGTAAATACTAAGATGCATAAAAACTCACATGTGTAAGATGAATAAAACTCCATTAATAAAAGTAATTGTAAATAAGTTACAAGTAATATAAAAAAAAATTTTTAAGTCAATTCCTACTTAGGTCAACAAAGAAAAGTTTTATTTTAGCTACTTTTTATTAAATAATCACAGTTAATATAAATATATATATATACATATGACAGAATCACAATATTAAGTGACAAGATAGAAAGCGATTTTCCTTGAAATTTTCCATTTTCCTTTCTATATAGGGTGTTGGACTATTATTTTTGTTTGTTACAATTTATTCATTAAGTTTACCTATCCCAATAAAATAGTATTGTAAAAAGAAATCAAATTCTCAGAAATTAGGCTATCCCAGGTGGGATTCGAACCCACGATGTTTGGATTAGAAGACCAAAGTATTATCCATTGCTCTACAGGTGCACAACGAGCGATTTTCCTTTTTGTATATGGTGTTGGTTTATTATTTTGGTTTGTTACTATTTATTCATTGATTTAATTTAATTAATGAATTATTATTTGAAAAAACTGAATTACCATCAAGTGTCATCCACTACAAGTTTTAAAAAAAGTATTTGAACTTGTGTGGATGATTAAAATGTATTTTATTAATCATTGAAAAGTTGAACAAGATATATATATATATATATAAATAAATATATATAGGGAGTGTTTGAACTAATAGTAGGAATTGAAAAAGGTACGAGAGATATTCCGAATCAATCAAAAAGTTACGAGATATACCGAATCAATCAAAAGGAACAAGACGTAAAAAAAAAATCATTTTTTTTTCCAATATAAACATTCAATGATCCATTATAAACGATTTTACTATGAACGGCAAAGTCGAATGTAACTTAATGAACCCTTGTAATGAAATAAGAAACCTCGGTCCCACGAAAAAAGAAAAACTAAAAGAAGCAAGATTTCCTTATTATTTTCCCACGACATATAATTAAGTTATATTTTTTGTATGAGAATTTAATTGTTAAGCTCTACGAGTGAAATTACTCGCCAATAATATCGATAGTAATGACTCCATGAAAGATAAACATTTACCTATAGTTACACTAAAAGTAATGCAAATTATATATATTTTCCGTTTGATAGAGAAGAAAGAAGTTTTCACAGGAAACAATCACAACATAAGAATAGGTTTTAAGTGATTTTGTATCTTTTAAATTACACAGTTCAAACTATAAACAAACTCACACCTACGTCATTTAACGCTGCATTCGGAAAATGTGAAAGAATATAACAAAATTCGACCCATTTTTCCCAGACGAAAAGAAAAAAGAAGAAAAGAAAAAGAAGAAAATTCAAAGTTAATATTACATTCTGACCTAACTATCCCACGGAGAAGAGTATATTTACAAGTCTTTTTCTGGTTGAGTTAATCTATTTTTTTTATCAGGTACAAGAACTGCTTCATACGCTTTTTTCCCCTATATTGTAAAGTTAAGTTGAATTAACTTCACTTGTTTACGTGGGAAATAGCATATGTATTAAATATTCCAGAAGTTCAAAGACGCTTACGATCAAATAAATTTCTATTTATTTCGTTTTTTTTTCTTCTCCCAATTGAAAATGGGTTCAATATCCAACTCTGAAAATGAAAATATAATCTACTCAAAATAAAAGTCGCATCTCTGATATATTAGCGAAGATACGATTTTTTGTTTTTTTCACGATTAAAGCCCCTAGATTCGTTTTAAATAAAATTCTCCTTAAATGCAACTTGAAATGGTTTTTAATGAGACAATCAAAAATCTCAAACATGTTAGGAAATACGGAATTTTTTTAAATCCCTAATTTTAATTTCTTTTCTTGAAAATGAAATGAATGGAAGTACCATCTACTAATTAAAATTTAACAGACGAAATATTTTCTAGAGAGATTTGATTATAATGATTTAAATTTTAAAGATGATAATAATATATTTTGAAAAAGATAATACACATTTTTCTGCATTTATTTAACTTGGTATTGATTTATTACAATACCAAGATTATTTTTCAACATTCAAACAAAGTGCATATTTTTTTTTTAAAAAATATATATATTTTTAACTATTTTTTTTAAAATTGTCTTAAGAGTTTGAACCTACATATATAAACTCAGTACTTATTTATCATTAAAATTGAAAAGTTGTACTAAGTTGTTGTATTTCTCAAAAATATCTATACAACGATTAATTTTGTTTTAAAAAATCAGTGTGAGTATTCTACAGTGACAACACTGAAATACTTTTGGTCATTATTTAACGCATAACTTCTTCCAAAATTGCAGGGAAAAAAATTATGTTTTAATATTTTTAGAGATGCATAAATTTAATGAAGAATAATTAGTGATACCAATTCTTTTAAAGATAAAAAAAATACATATTCTGACACTGTCACATTAATATAAATTAAAAAAAAAAACTACAAAAAAGTGGGTTTGAACATTACATTGGTCATGATAAAACGACCTCACCTATATTTTGAATTTATTCACGTCAAAGACAGTAAAAAAAATAAATACGGACTAATAAAAAAATATGACGAACAACGATAAAAAAAATAAAGTTTGTCGGATTTTTATTTTTGCCATTTTTTCCCCCCAAGATGTTAAGATTTCTATGAAAAAATTTAGGTGAGATGTCTTTAATGTCTAAAATCACTATCCGATATAAAAATCTACTTAGTCTAGATGGAACCAATACAGTTTAATATTGTCTTTCACAAGGCTTTCTTCCCCTAATTGTTACAAGTAAATAAATGTTACAAAATATATCCTTTTTTACACCATGTGTTTATTTCTAATACATATCTCGCATCTCAATTTTCTTAAAATACTTCCATGTATCTAAAACCTAAATGAGTAATCCCTATAATACATATATATATTCTATATATGTATCTTACACACAGAGGTATATTAAACTCGAATATAAATCATTTATAAAACGCAGCGTAGTCCGTTAACGGACTAAATTCACTTTTGTACACTACCATTTACAGTTTCCATTCGGAAATTACTTTTTCCGAAGTATATATTCCAGTTCTCTGCCTTCCTTCTTTTTTTCTATTGCTTTTAACAGTTTCTATACTTCTTCAGAAAATTCGAGGAAAATTGCCTAAGAATTCCAAATAGAAGGCAAAAAGTCCCTCTTTTTCCTTGCTCTGTGTAAGGTAGCTTTGAAAACCTCACCGATGGAGCTTATTCAGGACGTGGAATGAAATTTGATGATCTGGGCTGTTCAAAGAAATTTATTTCTTTTCTGTAAGAAGGGTTCACAAAATGTGTAATGAATTTTTTAAGAAAAATCTATTAGATTGAATTACATTTCAAAGGACGTGATATCCATTAGTCTTTTTAGGTAAAATTACTGAATCCTCTGTCAAAACCTTTGGTTAACAGGTATTATGAAAAAAATCTACCAAGTGATTATGTTTTTATAGTAAATATCTAAGCCTTATATTAAACGTCGAAGTCATATTTTTTTCTTTATTTGCTGATTTTTTTAGTGTGAATAAGCTTTAACTATTTTTGAAATTTACTGAGAACAAGAAACAATACTTAGCATTCGAAATTTTATTTAGTTATCAGATTATTATCAAGTTATCTAACTCAAATCAAGTTATTTTGGGTATGATATAGTTGGAAGCACCTTGTATTAAATCTAAAATATATTAAAAATATTTTTCTAAGATACTATTATAATATACGGTTATAAATTATTAGATAACATCCAAACATCCCTGGTTCAAACTCCAACATATTTTTATTTTATTAACCAGTATCATTAGCAATAATAATAACAATAATAAATTTTTTGCAAATATTTTCTTCTTTTTGAATCCTTGGAACTACTCATTGATAATTTAAATGAATATTATAATAATTATTCTCAACTACTTTTTTATTAAAAAGAATTAAATATTCACTGGTTACAATTTATCAAATTTTAAAAATAACATTATGCAAAAGATTACATTAATTATTCTACGGATAAAAAAATATTATATACTAATTGCAGGAAATATAATTTTATAAAACATTGAACACTATAAAATTAGCTTTATTCCCATTTGTTATTTTCAAAAGAAAATTAATTAATAAAAGGAGAATTGTAAAACAAAATAACATACAAAATGAACTAAGTTGGAAACTTAATACTTCAAACATCTTGAGTTTTTAATGCGATATAGTCTTCTAAAGAAAAGGAGAACTCCTTGATGTTTCTTTTTATGAAACAATATATGCATGTGCATATGTACTTCAACAAAAAAAATAATAAATAAATAAAAATAAAAATCCCAACGGTATCACATAAAAAATCAAATGCTACGCGAATTGTCTTCATTACATTGGCCTCGATTTTTTTTTTCTTGTTCTGTTTCTATTTCTTTTCTTTTGTTCTCATTTATATATAGATATATCATTAAGAAATTCTGAAAGAATTTGCTTTTCAGAAAATCATCAAAAAATAAAATTCCTAACCAAGAGGATAGGGAAGGTTAATACATCATTTGAATTTAAACAAACCTACTGCACTTCGAAAAATTTGCCGTTAGCAGTGTTCGGTTGTTTAATAATGTCTGTCGAAACATGACCATTGAAATATGAACTTATTTCATTATAAGTAAAAAAATATCTTTAGGAATCATCCAAATTAAATTAAATATTTTATACTATATATATGTGTGTGTGTGTATATATATATATATATATATAGTAATATAAAATAAGAGTGAAGAAATATTTCATATAATTTATTATAGTATAAAAGATTAAAACATCACATTCAAAACAAGTTAATGAGTCATTAAAACAAGTGTGTCCCACATGTAGTCTCTTTAAAGTTTAAAAATACTGAATATCACAATTTTAATTCAATTTCCTTTTTCAATGGATTTTAATATCTAACTGCATTATATAATGCAAGAGAAGTTTTCTTCACTCAACATATATTGTATTATAAAATATTTAAAAATTACTGTGTAACACTTTTTACATTAAAATGTTAAGGCGACTATTTCTACAGCTGAGAAATTACAGTCGGACCTCTGTTTAACAAAGTCGCTAAATCCTGAAGAAAAAAAGTTCGTTATGTAGATTCACCTTTTAATACACTTTATAAACCACACATAAAACAAGTTTTAAATTCATAAACACTATATATTGAAAAAAGTAATTGTTCGCACCTTTTTGTAAATGAATATCTATTTATTTTATATATATCTTACCGATGAAAAAAAAAACTGCAGGGAAAACAAGAAAAAGAATGTCGAAGAATACGCTGTATTTTCAACATTAAGAAAATAATTTTATATTAAAATTAATGAATTTTAAGCATATTTTTTAATTTAAAGAACACAAGTAATTTTTAACACACATTATTTTTATAACTAAAGTACTAAAACGTATTAAAAGAGAGAAAAACTTCAAATGCCCAGAAATACTTCAAAAATAGGGAGAAAAAAATTGAATCACAAGAGAAAAAGTTCGTTACATAGAAAATACACTTCGCTATTGGGAGGTTATTTTACGAAGAAAATCATGAAATGTTCTTGGTTCCAGAAAAAGTTCACTTTTTAGAAAAATTCGCAATATAGAGGTTCGTAATATGGAGGTTCGACTTATATTAATGTTTACGCTGTCTTCAATATTCTTAAGCAATACTTTAACATAAATAGTCGAACAGCTTCTGTAAAAACTATTTCCTTCAAGTCTACAAAATGGCTTTTCCATTAACTAAAGTGTTTATGTGATGTTACTCAAACTCACAATTAAATTATTTGCTCCAAAGGATAAAATCTATTACGAATATTGCTCGCGTTAAATTTCTGTGCATCCCAAACTTTCTATGAAATAAATAGAAAGTTCTATAATGTAGGTGTGTACATACATAACAAAATAAATAATAGCCCAATGATTATCCAACATAACTGAGAAAGGAAAAATTCTCTGAAAGGGAAAACCAAGAACTTCTTGGCTTTCAAATTTCAGAATTTTTCCTTTCTCAATTATGGAGGATAATTATAATGCTTTTATCTAATTATTATTATTAAATGCATTAAATGAGGCTGCTCTGCGGCAATTAATGCTAGAATTTGTTGATTTTTAATTATTCATATATATGTAATGGTGTCGTATGGTGGTTTTATGTAGTTCATTATCTCGGTTGTTGTAGTGATAAATTTTTTTTCAAAGGAATATCTTCTTAATTTACATCCAGCTTTAATTCATGTTGACATTCAGGGACGTCTTAAGGCATAGGCCAACGGGGCCCGGGGCCTCGTCTCGTTCTCTATTCAACTAAATAAAATCATTATTTGAATAATTCCAATGGTCAAATGTTATTTCCGGTTGTATTCTCCATAAAACTGGGAATTTCCGACGATATGTCAACTGGCTACATGTAATGACTGGCGCCCACGTACAGGTATAGGCCTACCACCATACACCTTCATTACTCAGGCAGTCAAAATACTGTAGTCAAATGAGCCGGTTTGTGCGATTGTAAGTCATGCCCATTTATTTGTTTGGGGTTAATGTTTATAAGAGTATTTGACAACGTATGCTACGTACTGCCTTCTTTCAAGTGTCATAAGCGGAGCCTACATTTGTGTAGGGGCCCAGGGCTTACTTTTGAGTAGGGGCCCAGGGCCTCAAGAAGTCTTAATAGGTCTCTGGTGACACACAAACATATCTGGAAAGCACAACACAGAAAACAGAAAACACACACACGTGGTTTACATTTTAACAAAGACTAAGACAAAGAGCAAGAAAGGGCGGATTTTCCAGAAATCTCAGTATTTATACTAAGCGGCAAACGGAAGTTTACACGATCTCCATGGACAAAGCCTGCCTATAAGTGGATAGATATAGTTCCAAAGATTCCCGTTAGGCGAGTAGCTAGTTATTATTTAAACGCGGGTCTAGAAGGAATGGATCATCAATAATTAAAAAAATTATTAAGGATTAAATTAATGGGAATTATTACATATATATTCTTGGATTCTCATCGAAAATATTTTAGGTAGCATGCAAAATTTCAATTGCAGCATGTTGTTTAATGAAAGGAAAAACAAGCCATAATGTACAGAGACTAAGAACATAAATATATATATATATATATATATGTTTGATCTGAAGATGTTTTAGGATTTATTAGTCTTCTTTTTAATTTATTTACTGCTATATATATATATATATAACATAGTCTTATGAGCTATTTTCTTCCATAAAGCTTTATTTATTCATTTTTCTAATTCCTACTAAATATTATTTGAAAGGGTACAAAAGGCTTCTTTTAATCAAATATTTCTTGGAAAGGAACTGAAATTTATATGGATTTCAACACATTTCACTTTTTTTCTTAAACGTTTCGCAAATTTAACTGAAAAATTAATCATAATGTATAAGTTCTGAAAAAAACTTCATTTTAATGCGTGTTGTGTGTGTTGTGCAATTACAGGATTGGCAAAATTGCAAATATTCTTTTGCCCTAATAAAACTTGGAAATTCGACTAATTAATTATAATTTATAATACTCCTTTTTTATCATCATTTCTGATGCATTTCATTTGAACACAAGTTGTTTATTTAAATATGCATTTATATTTACGAATGCATAATTATATTTTCCATATATACATCTAAAGACACTTCTAACTATATCACATGTATTAAATTTAATTAAGAAGTTCAATCAAAGATATAAGATTCAGAGTTTTTTTATCTCAAATAAAATTCATGGTTAAATTTGTATTGTAGAAATGAATACGGTTTTTTTTTTTTTTTTTTTTGTAATTTTGATTAAAGTTCAATTATAATATTTTAAGACGATGTGAAAACTCCGGGACTATTAGGTATTTTTTTCCCTGCTCAACATATATTTTACAACAATAGCATGAAAATATCTAGATAAATTTGAATGCTTTTTGCATATGCAAAAAAACAGTTGTGAAAATTTATATAGAAATTGATTTTTTATAAAAGATGCACACACACACACATGTGCGAAAAATGGACCCTTTCCTATAAAAAAACTGAAGAAAAAACAAGAAATGTATACACAGGTTCATTCATCAGATTAATTCTAAAGAATTTTTTTTAAATATTCAACGTGCTTGTTTTGTGTTTTAAAATAAATTAAACCTATCCGCCAAGAATTTTTAGCTAACTCCCAAAACATTTTGATCACCATTGTTCTGTGATGCATATAATTTTAAAACACAAACGTCTCTCTTCAAGTCATTTTGATAAAGAAAAAGGAAATAATTCATATAGAGTTGCAATATAGACAGAATTTTAAAGCAATTCTTGAGAATAACATATCACTTGAATATCAGATAATCTACTATATAAAGCAAATAATAGAAGCTCCTTATAAAAAAATTTAAGTAACCAATTACTTTTCTTTAAAAAAAAAAAAAGTTCTTTTAAAAGATACAATAAAAAAAATTTCAAAATAATTTAGATTTCTCTATGTTATTAGTTTCCAGTCGTTCTATTTAGAATTTATCTTAATTTTTTCACTTCGAATCTTATACAGATATAATTTAAAAGATGAATAGATTAGTTATAATTTTGATTTTAATAAGTATAAGAAATTCAAGAGAGTGATTTCTTCTATATTATTTATTTATTTTAAAAGCCTTCATAAAAAGTAAATGATATATGCAGAATAAACCAATCAGATTCTAAAAGGAAATACGAAATTCAATCTCAAACACGGGAAAGGAAATAAGAAATATTTAATATATATATATAATGAAATTTTAGGCTTACTGTGCTGATTAAATTTTTTCATAAATCATACTAAAATTGTTTTTCTCCGAAATTACAGTATTAGAATCCTCGAAATGTTTACCAAAATGAAATAACTTCATTTCCTTAAAAGAAAAATATTAAGTTTCTCTCTTTCAACATTTTAACGCTAATTAAATCCTGTTTGTGGTCTAAAGAAATTGTTTAGGAAACAGAAAGAGAAAACGAATTTCAAATATCTCAAAGGAAATAGTGAGAGTTCCTTTCAACTAAACGAAATAAACTATTATACGGGTAAAACGACAAAATTAATTTCAAAGCAGAAAAATTGTCAAAAGAATATTTTTTTACTAAGAGAGATTGTAAAGAAATAGTCTTCAGAACTCTTATTTACAGAAAGTAATTTTATTCTCTCTCTCTCTCTCTCTTTGTATATAGATACACATATGTATTAAACCCTGCTTTAAAAGAACACTTTCTGCTTCATACAATAAGATATCTTACTAGGTTTTAAGATATTTAAACTATTTTTTATTATATTTTCCGATTTTTCTTATCATAAAATTTTTAAAAAACTTGCGAAAGATACCTGAGAAATATTACATACTCATAAAATAAGAGACTTTTTTTATTTCCATAATATTTCCCACTGATTTAAAAAGCAGCAGCAAAACAGAAAAATCATTTAAAACATTACTAAAGTATTCAATAAGTTATATGCCGTAACAATAAACGGAAACATATTTATTTCACTTTCTTTCATTTTGTCACCTTGAACGAATCATTTCAATGACTTCTGCTTTGAACAGAGTTGGAGGGACGCTATTTGAGAGACAATAGCTATTATGTTTTACTTCTAGTAAACTCTATAGCAGGGGTGGGCAGACTTTTCCAGGGTACGGACTACTTCTAATTTTTTCAAGGTGATGCGGTCCACCTAATGGCGTAGATGTAGTGAGCTAAAAGAAAGTATACAAGGCAGTCGGACCTCCATTTTACGAATTTCTCTATTTAGTGAACTTTTTCCTGAAAACAAGAGAATTTTACGATTTTCGTCATAAGATAACCTCCAAATCGCGAAGTGCATTTTCTATCCAACAAAATTTTCTCTTATAATTCGACTTTTTTCCTCCGTATTTTTTAAAATACCTTATTTACTCGAATCTAAGCTGCATTTTCCCCCATTGTTAATGCAACTGAAAATCGGGTGCGAAGGGGGAAAAAAATTGTTGGATGGGGTTTTCAGAGCAATTACAGCTTCATGCATGTATTTAAAAGTTTATAATACTGATAAAATAACTAATTATTCACTTCTTATTAGTTCTTCTCTTAAATTTATTTTAATTTCGTAAAATTGGATATCTATAAACCATTTTAGACAATTTTTCATTTTTCACAAGATCTTGTTGAGAATTTGGGGCACTACTTAGAATCGATGACGGCTTAGATTCGAATAAATACAGTTTTTCCAAACCTTTGTATGGTGGAATGATTATTAGAGAGGTCTTAGTGAAAGCGGTCACCCCAAAATGTCTTGGCGGTCCACCGGTCGATCGCGATCGACTTAATGCCCACCCTGGCTCTATAGTGTATTTTGAATAAGGTTGCTTCATAACTTGCTTTCATAAATACGTTAATTAATATTGATACACTGCTGGTCATTAAAACTGCAACGTCAGAAAAGAAAACAAATGACAAAACTTAACTAACTGTTCGCATACAAGACAGTAGGAAGAAAACATGATTAAATTTGTAGGCAATGGGGTGTCCTACAGAGTCCGAAATCAGTACATACAGCTGTCGCCTCTGGCAGCTAAAGCGGCTCTAACTCGGTTAGGCATCGAGTCGAATTGGGCTTGGATGACAGGCATGGTCAAATCATTTCATGCTTCTTCAAGCCTATGCCACACTTCATCAATCGTTCAGACTGCAAAGCGGTGGCAGCCCCAGTCCATCAGCAACCCTGACGAGATATTTTCAGTTCATTCATTTCAAATCATTTTACCACCGCCCTTTACAAAAGCTTCTAAGTAAAAAGGAGTAAAATAATACACATTTTGTACTGAACTAACAAAAGCACTGCTTTTATTTTAGATTGTTGTGGGGGTTTTTGTATAAAGGAAGCACGAAAGTAATCGTGGTATGTGTATAGTAAAACTATGGATGATAATGAAACAAAATAGAGAGTTGTCCATCCTTCCATCACTGTCAAACGAATATCATTCAATGTATGCATAAAAATATATCCTAACTTTTTTCTTAAAGTTAGAAGTTATAGTTACCTTACTATTTTTTTTTATTGCATTCTTAGGCTCGTTTTATATTAAAGATTATAAGTGTTGTGAGAACCAGTTTTTTAGATGTGATAACTAAAATTCTGTATAAGCCAGGATGACAACAACTTCTAACTTTTTTTTATTTTTACGATCGATAATAAATAAATAAAGCCAACAAAAAACCATGAATTCAAGCGAGTTTGCATACATATTGTTTAAGAAACTAATTTTATTGCATTACTTTAAAATTTCACAAAACTCATACGTCGGACATTAAGTTTCAATAAAATGTATATAAGTTCATTTCTCGTAAATTAAAGACTATGAATTCCATGTTACATGCGATACACTTGTTCCGTGTTGTAACTATATCAACTATTAAAAATTCAAACTATTAAATGAAAAATGCTTCTTTTATAATTTTTAGGGTAAAAATCTGTATTAAGTTAACTTAAAAAATAATAGTAGTAAAATAATATTAAATTAACTACATGTTTTTATCAGAATTTACCAGCACTATTTTAAAGTATTTTTATTCCACCATTTTACAATACAAGTGTGCTATATAAGTGTTAGATCTAATCTTAAATCAGAGATTCAAAATGGGAAGGTTAAAAAAACTACATTGATACTGATATTTCAATATCAAAGTTAAAACTATGCCATATAAAGATTTCAAAATCAAGTTTGACATTTATTAGTCTCATTTTTCATTCAAACATTTTTTTTTCAAACAAGGCAACCTTATAGAACTCTATCTCGAAGCTACAGTCACCAGACAATTACCAAACTATCAAGTAACGAGTATCTTCCCATTCATACATTATTTCGAATTATTTACTAATTAATAGTTACGTTCCCCAGGATATGTTTTATCTTTCAAAAACTCTTTAATTTCATAAACACACAAATCAATATATCTGTGGCAGGGAAATGACGAAATTAGGAATTTCATCAAATCCTTAAGGGATATGATCAATGGACGGGTGATGTTAAAATAATGTCTCTTCAAGGTCATTTCCCTGATGAAAGTAAGTGACTTTATCAAACCCCTTATCTGTTTCAGTGAAATGATGAAATGAACTAGTCAGGATTTAGGATTTGCATTGGCAAAATGCTGTTAAGGGGGAGAAGACACCAGGGGGTTCGAGTCCTTGTACTTTCTAACCATACAGGTAATACTATCGATCCCCTAAATATCAACCCCATATCTATAAAAATGGCACCATAGGATTAACATAGGAATTGATATTTTAGTGTGTAAGCAACCGAGTGCAAAAATGTTACTCATCAAAAAATTCCAGCCTAATTTTCTAATTATTTGTTAATTATTTTCGAATAAATAATTTGTATTTTATTAGCTATTGTTGTATTACTTACTTCTACGTTTAATAATGCAATATATTTGTTAAATAAATACTTTTAAACTCTCGACAATATTATTTCATCATGTCACTGAAACAGAACAGGGATTTGTTCATAATCCTTACTTTTATCAGGGAAATGACCTTTAAGAGACGTTATTTTAACATCTCCTGTCAATTGATCATCTCCCTTAGGGAATTGATGAAATTCCTAATTTAATCATTTTCCTGCGACATCTCTACAAGCCACCGCCCCCATAAATGTTTTACACTTTTTTATTTAATCAAAACAATAGTCAATTTGAGGAAGCCCACCCAGGCAGGTGGCCAAGAACTCGATATTACCCACAGACACACACAAAACTTCAAAAGGCATTAATAACTATCTGCAGATGTTGAGCTTCTGGAGCAGTGACAAAATGAAGGAGGAAATGCTTCTCCTTAATTTCTCATCGGAATCTAAACTAGATAATATGACGGCTATCTTATACTTCCCGATATTCATTTCATCGATCAGTATCATTTCGTAGAGACGTGGAACCATTAAGGCGAAATCAACGCCAACTGCATCAGCTTAACATCTGATGGGCGTAAGGGAGGGTATTTCTATTCTCATACGTGATAACACCGTTCTAGACTGGTACATACAGCGAAAGGCAGGTAGAACTACAACATGATGGCACTGGTCCCATAAAAAATATCCACCGATGTGATATTTTCAGATTTATGTTCCATCTTTTTATATTCTATGCGAGTCTATCTATTGATGGATGTTTAAATATCTTTTCCCCTCTTTATTTTTTTTAAGTCATATATTTTCGTTTTATTTATTCGAAGTGTAATGGAAAGTTTTCTGGCTTAAAACCCGTTTATGCTTTTTGCTGTGTGTGTCAATTTATTATTATTTTTTCCCAATAGTTTTTAACAAGCTCTGAAATGTTTGAATGGAATATGTTTTTACATTTGTGATACCGCCCCCCTTTGGTGACCGTATCTTTGATTGTCAGCGTGAGCTAGAGGTGTAGGGTTTGCAAAAGGAATAGACATTTTTGATTCTTAATATGACTTTATTAAGAATAGAACTTAAATGACTAACAATTTAGATACCATTAATTAAGCGAGAATCTATAATGAACAAACACACAGCAATAGTTAAACCGAATCGCGTAACTTAGACCACTATAATTATTTAATTTGCCTACTCTCACTTCTAATAATATTACAAGTCCTAATATCAAATAATCATTCCTACCTTAATCCAGATTTAGATTCGATCTTATGAGGAAACGTTTGGGAGCGCGTGCAATGGTATGCACCTTGTTTTAATGGCTTGTTTTCCAGGTAACTTCACGATTGGCTGTCAATTCACACTTGTCTCTTTCACACATACCATTCCCCAAAATTGCCATCTCACTTACTGAAACTTCTGTTATTTAAAAGCTATCTTATTTGCATTCCTTTTTCACATTTCGCTTCTTGGGTTTTGGTTCGAAAAGAGTTGCCATTAATCTTGGTCCCCAAAGAACCCAGAGGTTATGTTAAAGGAAAGACGCGTGAGTCCGTCACACTTTTTTGTGTGTTAAAGAATATATTAAGTTCTAACAGGAAAAAATTGACATATGTGAGGATTTTACTGGAATCGAAACATTTTTACATGAATAATCTTTATCTTGTTACAGCTGTTAAAAGGATGAGGAAACATTGTGGTATGTTAAGTCAGTTTTACATTTTATTGAAGACTACACAAGAAGCGAATAAAACAACACAAACACACGCGGACCTTTAGACAATGCACAAAAGCGTTCTTTTTTAAGTTCCGGAGATCTGAACTTTTATAGTTTCCTCAACCGGAAGGAGAGAGTTATATGATTTCCGTTAATGAATACCGTGATTGGTCAAAACAGCCGGATGATGCAATATTACAAAATTTTGTTTTGAAATGTGCCGATGTGGTAATTAAAGAGATAAAACTGTGGTTAAAAGAATATTTCCCATTGGGAGGGTAAACTAAAGAAATTAATAAATCACACGAGATCTTGGAGAGCACAAGACCATCATACATTAAACAAAATTCTTCGACAAAAAATGGAAATGATGAATCATTCGATAAATTATTGGTTTGACTATATAACATTCACCCTCTAAATTTTATTAAATTCGTAACAAAAATCATACAAGGCTTAAAAACAGTCACCTTCAATAATACGAGATAATACCGACTTCTTTTCTTACGTTTTTTTTAAATGAAGCAACAAGACCTGATCGCTTTTCGATGATGATTCAGCAAGTATCTGATGGAGACAAACCTTCTCTTTCATTGAGATTGCACAGTTCCTTTGAAGAGGAAGAACGGATCAAAATTCTAGACCATTTAAAAACAGCTACCGCAGCAGAAACTATTTTAGTAATGCTAGTGCACCTACACCTATCGGCAAGGGAAGAATCTGACTTCGTCAGCAACTATTTAGCAATCGATTCTCTAGTCTGACATATTGAGCTTTGAATGAATATTTCCGTTGTTTGTTGATTACAAAAATGTAAACTTAATGCACATTCCGGGAAACAACCCCTCTACCAATAAAAATGTTTGCAGTGGCATCAAAAAAATATATAAAAACAACAGAACCAATATGTTATGGGAAATGGAAATCTGGGCAGAAAACTAATCAGCCAACGGAACGAGGATCTGAGAGAACCTATTTGTTTCTTCAGAGTATCATCCAATATAGCAACCGGCTACAATACAGTTAGATATATTGTAACAGAATTCCCTTCGGAATGAATTACGGAAAAAGAAATAAAGATTACAAGGGATTACATACAACTAGCGCTCAGTAACACGATATACTTTTAGCTCTGTTTATTATTATTATTCTTGGTGGTAGGAAATAAGCAAAATATATTTTAGCACAAAAGTAAACATCACATTTATATCTTTGTATTTTTCTACGGAATGTGTTTCTTTTCTGTAGAGAGAGAAAAAGCACTTGGCAATTAAATATTTAAATCTTAGTTAAAAGAAAAGAAAACAAAAAAGAAGAAAATAATTAAATACCGTATAATCCGCACTTTAATACAAAAAATGAGATCGAAATTTACGAGTGCGAGTTATACGCGGGGTATAAAAATTACTGCTCTAAAAAATAAAGTGTTGAGCATAAAAAAAAAAAAATAATTTTTTTTTTTTTTAAATTTTGTTTTTTTTTTTTTTTTTTTAAGAAATGGCATCTCTTATAAACTTAAGGGGTTGTACTTCTAGAAGTATACTATTTTTTCAAAAACTTTGGATAATGCCTCGAATAAAGGACTTCAAAATATAATAACATTATACATGTACTTAGAGGTTTCCTCATAAAAAAAGCGGGTGCAAGTCATACGGCGAATATACCTAAAAAATTTTTTTAAAAAAATGCAGCTTGAAAGTATAGGTGCGCGTTATATACGACGGATTTTATGGCGACGTGTAAGATATATTTCTAACTAGCTTAAATACAAAATTCACGAGACAAAATTCACGATAAAATACAGCCAAAATTGGCAAAAATAACAAGTGAAGAAAAATAAGGGTAAAAAACAAATAATTACTAAATAAAAAAATAAAAAGGCAAAACTAATATAAAAAAATTACCTCCGCTCTAGCGAGTGAAATTTAAAAAAAAAATATGTTTTGTGTAATTAGTTATTAGTCTTCTGTAATTACGCGATTACAAAGAAATTAACATTAGTTTAGTTCAGTTCATAATGATAGAAAACATATACCACTGTCCAGATCGCTGATGATTACAGATACATTGAAATATTTTTATCTTTATATTATGTAAGAGAAAATTACCCTAGAAGTCGTAAAGTTTAGTGTTTTAAAAATAACTGCGCATTTCCTGTCTATATAACGAATCTTCTGTAAATAGAAGCTTCTCAAAGTATTTCATACATCATGGTAAATGCGTGATAGTTTGTTTTGCTTGCGGGAGGGTTTTCTGTCTTGACTTCTTTTTTTTTTCATGTTTCTCAAAATTGCATTTTTCCCCCCTCGAAACTTTCGAAATGATGATGATTCTTCAAATCACACAGAAGAAATGTAGTTTCTACCTTTAATTGATATTTCACCATCGAAATGAAACTTGATTGAAAGAATGGTGAAATGAGAAATAAAAAGAAAGCGTCAAGTTAATGATCATTGACGGAAAATTAATGATTCTTTTACACAATACTCAATTGAGAAGCACTCAACAACAGATAACCAAAAAAAAAAAAATTATATTTTTGATATGAATTATGAGCGCTGCCGTTAGAACAAAAGAAATGTTTTTGTTTTAATTTCCAGGAATTGCATAACGAAATGCATAACTGTACGCTTGCATTAAATCAACAATATTAACAATCGTACAGTCACAAATTTCGGTTTTAGTAAACTAATTTTTTCTAAGAAAAAAATTATAAGCGGATGAAGAAAAAAAAAGTTAATTACTTAGATCAAAAGATGTTTTCGTGAAACTACCGAGAAATAAAGCGCTTATGGATTCTAGAGCTCACATGAAAGCTTCCAAGTTAAACGAACAAATCTGTAAATCAGGCAGGAAGTAAAAAAAGATTTCTCAACCTTCACACAATGATAATATTCATTACTAAAAGCGAAGCTGTAACAAAAGAGCCTTTTTGCAGCTGTTTCCCTAAATGACTGTCACATAATTTGAAGAAAAGGAGAGAGAAGAGCTGCATACCCCAGGCAGGAAATTGTGCTCTGAAGCATTTACTCTAGGGACAAGAGAAGCAGTACTCTAGTTCCCCGGTCCTAATCGTAAGAAACAAAGCACTTAATTTCCGGGTGGGTGCAAATTCCAATAGGGAACTTCAGCATTTAGACAGCAACTTCATAGAAAAGAATGAAACATTGCCTTTTTGATGAAACTGCATATGCACCGGAAAGTTATGAAGAAAATAAAAACAGCTTTTTTCTTTCTTTCCTTGCTACTAAATACGGGAGGTGTGTTCATTAAGATATAGAAGAATATTTTCATCAGCAAAGTGTGTCATAAATTACTCAAGGAGCTAAAAGAACCTACATTCTAAAAAAGCGTACAATTTCTCATAAAGTAGTAAATATTTATTGAAAATAATTCTCCAAAGAAATAGAAATATTTTCAGGTAACGAAAATTGCTACATTGTTAATATTTCAATTGATGAAACAAAAGCAATGTTTTAGCAGAGTAATATATGTAACTCTTTAGCATTGTTTATCTTTCAAAAATAGTAATACTTCGGTGTTATTGAGACACTGAAATGAATATGCAAACTTGAACTAAAAAGGAAAGATCTTTTTTTTTATTTTATACATTTGCTTAATTAATAAAAGCATGTGATAACATTTCTTTAATAAGCCAGCTGATTTTTCACCACAGAATACTGTTCTCATTTTTCAACAAGAATTCAGATTAAAATACACAGATAAAAAAAACAACAGAAGTACTTTTTTTTAAAAAAATTTCGAACAATGTTAGGTATCTGAATTACTCATTAAATAGATATGCCATAACGATATTTTCTGTTTTAAATTAAATCTTTATTTAAATATATTTTATTTATAATAGTTAATATAAAAGAAAACAAAATTGTTTACTTTATTTATTTTTTTTCTTCCTGTTTTATATTAAATACTATGATTTTTAAATATCGGATAGTCAGGGCTCACGCAGGTGTGGTGCGCAAGTTAGGAGTGCTTAGGTAACAGCTTAGGTAGTTGTCATACTTATTTGAGCATTGTTCAAAATTATGAATTCGAATAACTTCGTACGGCTTCGAAGTGTAACGTCAAAAAATAATAAAAAAATCAAGCAATTCAGTCTTAATACTGAAAATAATCAATTTGGAAAAGTAAACAATTGATCTAATTAAAAAAATTTCGGCGCAATGTCATTTTAACCTTTTTTCTTAGCTTTATCAAAAATCTCATGTTTAACCTGAGTGATCGTGCGAGGCACCGAGTCACCCCAGGCTCACGAAATCATTATTTCAGGGAGAAAACTGTTTATATTTGTTACCAATGACCTTGTCAGTATCCTCCTATATGGGTCTTCACGGGAACTGAAATGAATTTGTCACATGTTTCCTTCTTTTTTGGGAATGGCAAACTTTTTTTTACAATCTTAAGATACTTGGGGTGACTGAGTTCCCTGCGCGATTACTTTTGTTCCGAATCATTTTCTATGAGCAGACTACATTTTCCTCCTGTGATAAACTTAGAGCTTTTGACTCATTATGATTTATAAATGAAAATGAACAGTTAAAAAGAAAAAGAAATGGGCATCTGCAATCTCTATTAGATGCAGTGGAAACTGAGCAAACAAGGGAAGATGAAATAATGGATATTAATCATGATTGCGAAAGTAAATTTCAGAAAAGCGATGGTCACATGAAACGTTTGAATTGAAAGGAAAATTTTCAAATGCTACCTAAAAAAAAATTCCATCAAGAAGGAAATGAATCCAAAAGTTTTCCACAAGACACAATGTTCCCTGTCAAAAAGACACAAGCAAGAGAAAGTTCAACAAAACAATCATCAAAGCATCATCAATCATTTGCCAATCATCACAAAAGGCAATAAAACTACAATGACTTAAACAAAATATGAGAGTTTTGCCAGCAAATATCATTCCTGTAATGTTTGTGAAAAGTGTCTGTGATGTGTGTCCTTTATTAAAGTAACGCTTATTTGAAACATGTTAATTGAGTTTGATTGGATTTTTTCTCAAATTATTAAAGAAAAATTGAAAAGTCCTTAAAAGCAGGAAAGTATTCTTTCTCCTGATTAAATAATTCACTGGAATTACGATTTTTATCTTATACAATAAAAATAATCATACAAAAAAGGATTGGGGTGACTTCGTCACCCCGCATGACCACTAGCGTTAGTATCGAGTGCGCGCGCCTTCTTCTGGATTAACAATTTAAAACTTATATAAACCTTATACATTTTATTTGGCGACATCATTATGTACATTATCATTAAATATCATCTTTATATACATGTTATATATACACACACGTATATATATATATATGTTTGTATGTATATATATATATATATATCACTTCTTTGTTCTATCCTGCAAGGCGTTATTAACATCGAAAAAAACTAAAGCAGTTTTTAATTTCTTGTTCGTGCCGTCGTCTTCACCTGATGCGAAAAACAACTGGTCTTAGCGGCATCATTAATCTTCGCAGCATGTCACGAATGGATTGCTAATGACTGCAGAGTAATCAATGGCGAGAACTATCGACTACCTCCATCTATGCGATATTTATACGACGACTGACTTCCGCTCCTGATTTCAGTTCTAGAAACTTTTCATGGACGATTTCGCTTCTTGTAGTTAGCGTTAAAGAGCTCCTGTCGACTTGATTCCCTTTTTGAGGAAACTGCCGCGATTCTCGTTCGGTTGGATTCAAATACCGGGTCATTCAGTCAAAGTCTGGTTTCTCAGAAGTAATTACCAGCAGTGCCTTGGCAAACAGTGGAAAAGTGTTTTCCGAAAAGAAGGTGAGGCACAGGGAATTTCTCGGGGAAATCTACAGCGGGTTACTGGTGTGTGCGCTTGCCTGATAATATGAAAACGAAGGGGAGAAAAAGATTTTGCCGCAACATCAAAAGCATCTCCGGAAAGCATTTCAAAAGATGTTTAAAAAATTAATTACTGGTTAAAAGTTATTAATGAAGTGCACAAATAGAGGGAGAGACAAAAGTGAAATGCAAGCAGGTAGATGGAAACTGAAAGGGAAAATAACGAAAATACACATAAATCTAGAAAGTAATGATGCAGTTGTGCTTATATTTTATTTAGCAAACAAATATACCACTAATATGAGACAATCCAATTAGGGTAGTAAAATATACGTTCACGTTCTTTAATTTAGAGATATTTTTCTAACAAAAAAGCATTACTCCTTAATAATATTATAGAAAAATCATGAAGTTATGAAGGAAAACTTTTTTAAATATTTAAAAATCCCATCGATTTCAATAATTCCAATCATTATTAACAAACCATACGTACGTAAAATACTGCAAGGAAATAGCAGTTGTCTGTTATTATACATTACTATGTCTTATAACAAAATGTGTATTACTAAATATGTATATTTCGCCCTATTCACATTTCAGAAATAAGTAAAAGCCAAACCTTCATATTCAGCAAATAACGTTCATCAAAGTTTACTGTAAGTCCAAAATAATATCGCTTCCTTTTTGTGATCAAGTAACGTATTCTCATTTTCTTACACTCGCGGTATGATCTATTCACCGAATACAAAGTAATCACATTCGATAGTCTTCATACACATGTTTTGGAACATTTATACACGATTGGTTTCAATATCAAAAATTTTAAATTATAGAAAATAAAAAAGATTTTCCTTATTTTTTTTTTATCTCTGTGAAAAACGTGTACTGCTAGAATTAGCATTCAACAAATCCAAAAATTTATTCAGCAGGTTACTCAGTTTAAATATTAATCCAGCTGTATGTTCTTAAGGTATCGACTAAGAACATTAAATTAAAAATATTTTATATATTGATCCAATCCACTTCACGACTTTTACAAAACCACATACGCAGATGCATTGTCAAGTCGTGTGTTCGAGTCCAGACGCCATTGAAGACCGGCCGTGTAGAGGGGCTGATGCACGTTAAATCAATCGAGGCTCTAAATCCTTACAAAGACGCAATGTGGAAGTTTGAAGAACGTGGATGCCTTTGCCAGAGAGAGTACCGTTTTCATCACGCGATATAAGTTCAAAATTACAAGGTCCGTTTCTAATATCCCACACTCAAGCTTCGGTGTGTGACGTTAATAAAAAATTAAATCAAATTTATACAAATTTTTCTTTATATTTTTATTTGTTAAAGCCCTCGTTTAGCTTCAAAATACGACATCAGTAAAACAATCAATCAATCATGTTATTGATTAATTACAAGTTATCTTCCCCTTTAGTTATATACTAATTTATATTAATTAGTGAAATACTTTTGCCAAAAAAAAAAAAAAATCGAAATTTGTGTCAGTATATGGTTTTAATTAATTGTCATTGCGATAAGGTCAACCAATTTCCTTTCACCAAATTACGTTTTACTTTTCTGCTAAGAAAGTTTGGATCCTCGGATTTGTTGGAAACGAACACATTACATTAGAAAAGAGGTATGAAAATAAAACAAAACAAAGAGCAAAAAGACCCAGATCTATTAAGGAACTCTGAGTGAAACTCCTGAAGATCTACAAACTGGAATATATTGACATCGATCAAATGCAAATAAGTGAAAGTCCTGATACATCAGATAATGATAATGATGATCAATTCAAATCTTAGTAATGGCACCATTAAAAATACATCGCAAAGATAATCAACTTAAAAACAACATTATTGTCAGTGATTGTTATGTGGTAACTGTGACTGACCAACAACTGCAGTTGTGCCATCTATCCTTTAAGTGTATGAAGTGATAAATGTGGCACACAGATATAAATTTCCAAAACTTCCCCTGTCATACCCAAGCGATGGAACGCTGTTACAAACTTCTGATCGAAGGATTTTGAAAAGCGTTTGATGCTGCGGCAAGAAATGGCTTTATCAAGACGACATTTTGTATCAAGATTAATACCCGAATTTTCTCAAAAATCCGACTTAAAATGTAATTCCTCTGAATAAAAATATTGGATATTTTTATAAACTATTCTTGATAAGAGTTCCTCATATAGTGTTAAAATATTCGAAATGTAAAATTTGTTTACCATTTATTACGCTTTTGTTCATTAACGGCGAAAAAATAAAATCGAATAAAATTACGAAATATGCTAATTAACACTAATTACGAAGTGTTTTTTAGCTTTTTGCACTAACTACACGTACTTCGAATTTACAGGTTTAATTTTTTCTTTCTCCTCATTATCCTAATTTCGTTATACCGTTACGGCATTAAAAAGTTAATTGCTATTAAAAATTTCTCTATTTTTTAAAAAAATTTAAGTGCGTTATTGAGCGGATTATTATTATTTTTTTTTTACTTGAAAAGCTCCTTTGCCTTTTTACGCATCTATGAGAAAGGCAACTTTTCCAGGGTATAGCGATCGAAAAAGAAAAAAAAAATTAGTTCATATTTCTAATAAATATATACGGTAAAGTAAAGGACAAAAAAAAGTGTTTTTAGTTTGAATATCACGTAAATACTAAAAAGAATCTCGTCTCTAATATCTTTAGAAATAAAAATAATAAGAGTTTTATATATTTCCTTTCTCCTTACCGGAGAATATATATAGTCCAAGACTAAAGAATAAATAAGTGGCATGAGAACATAAACACTCTACTTCACACAGAGTCAAAGGTAAGGGAGTTTACAAAGTAAAAAAAAAAAAATCACTTTACAACCAACGCTGTTTCATTCAAAAGAATTAGTTACGTTGACCTTTTAAAATGTTTAAAATCATTCGAGCAGAACACTCTTGAATGTAGGCTCCAGCTGAACTCTCTAGTTTCACATGTATTTAAATTGCTTCCGAATTCATTTTCCCTGGACAGATGGCACGCTTCACAAGTTCGGAACACTTGAACAGTAAAGGGTAGACATAATGGAGGGTTTACAATTCCTCTCATTACAGATGACTTTAAATTAAACAGTTTAAACATTATTTTGTTTAAAGAAGGGACACATTTTTATGTTTGATATTATCAATTTTTATATTATAATACCAGGGCAAAAAATTCTGAGTGTAATAAAATGATTAGAATTGAAATTATGCTGGTTAGGAGTATCGGATTAAAATACGATTTTCTTCTAAATTCAGAGCATGATTTTCGGATGATTTACAGTAAATTACTTATTTAATCTAAGAAATCTCTTTAAAAAAAGTAAACAAGAACCGTATTTATTTGCACTTTTTTCCAATGTTTATTGACCCTGAAAATCGGGTGCGGCTTAGAATCGAAGGTAGAAAAATTCGTTGGATGGAGGAAATTGAAGACGGTTAGAGCAATTACAGGTTCATGCGTGCAATAAAAAGTTTTTAAAACTGGTAAAACAAATTAATTATAATCGCTTCTTTTTATTTTATTTTATTTATTCATTTATTTTGATATCGCAAACATAGGTTTTGGATAAATTATTTTACAATACTTTTTATTTTTTCACAAAAACGTGTTGAGAATTTGGGGTGTGGCTTAGAATCGACGGTGGATTAGATTCGCATAAATACGGTATTTATGTGAAATTAAACTTTTGTAATTAAAAAATACGAAATACCCCCACTCCCCACATATACCAAATTAAAATCTAGAGAACATGACATACATTTAGATATTGTCAAATACAAATTTCAAAATTAAATTTATTTTTTACGTTATTTTAAAAAAAAGTACGGCTTCACTAAAAAAAATTCTTATGTATATTATTTAATAAGTCTAAGGGGGGGGGGGGCAGCTACAGCAACAGACATAATTTTTCGATTTATCAAAGAAATCGAAAATGTAAAAAGATTTATGGCAAAAAAAGTGTTGACACAACTTAAGCTATAAATGTTTAAAATAAGCACTGAAATAAAGATGTTTTAATCTCTTTGTCACAACTATTACTTTTCTATAATGAAGGTTCCTTCCAATTTTAATAAAAAGAAGGAAAAAACAATATTCCTATTTTGTAAAGTACCAAAACAAAATTTAATGTCTTCTTTTATTACTAAACTGTAATTAGTAAATTAACCTTAATAAGACATGATTATTGCTTCTTCGATCTTTTCAGTCATACATTTTAAAATGCTTTTAACGTTTTTTAAGAGGCAAAGCATTCCTGAATAGCGCCACATAAACTGTAACGATGCTTGAATATCATTTATTTTCTAAGTTTAAGCCGAAGGATAAATGAAAAATTTTATTTTGAAAAAAAGTATTGAAAAAAGTCTACATTAAGAATTTCTTACTAAAATTTAAGTTCTACACTGGACATTTGTTAGTTCTAAAAATAGAGCAATTTGTGAACAAACAAGTCATCAGTACTGCTACAAAATATTCTTAGGTAATATACATTACCTTAAAATAAGAATAAATAGAAACCTATGCCACTACTCGCAATAAAGCCTATTTTTCTTATTGTACATGCATATTATATTATACAAGGTAGGATTCAAAAGTTCCCGGATTGAGCCTGTAACGTGAACAATTTTTGCAGCAGAATGACTACGATAACATTTCTGTGTTACTGCATTCTTCCCCTTTTCTAAAAATGTTTATCCCAAATCACGTGGTCAGTAGCTTGCCTCGGCGTCGTATTTTGTAGGTGGATGCACTTAGTAACCGGCGTTTGTTGATCAGAGAATAATATCAAATTTCGTGTTGGCTTGGAAAAGAGTGCTACGAAGACTTACGAAATGTTGAAGCATGCTTAAGGCAGTGATACACTATCGTGAAGGTAAGCTTTTGAGTAGCATCGACGTTTCAGGGAAGGCAGGGAAAGTACCAAAAACGACGAACGCTCTGGACGTCCATAGACTTCCCGCACCGCTGAAAACATTAAAATATTTTCTGCGGCGGTACGTAAAAACATGGTTCAAACAACCATGGGGTGAAAATTAAAACAACTGTTTTTCCAGATCCCTCTTGATTTCCTTCCCTGAAATTTCAGAATATTTCTTGAGCTGGCACGTCACTTACAGAGACATCAATTTCAATCTGCAGATGAAGTGAAAAGTACAGCTCAGGCTGAATTAAAGGATACGGCTAAAAATGGGTTTTCGAAATGTTTCGATGAACTTTACAAGCTATGGCAAAAGTATGCTGTAGCTCAACGATCTTATTTCTAAAGAGGATGTGTTTCAGCAACTTAACTGGTAATATTTTTTAACTTAGACTCTATCCGGAAACTTCTGAATCCTACTACGTAATTTTATATGTATTTTTTTTCTTAGGAAATCCTCTTATAATTTGTGATTAACTTTTTATTTCTTGTAAAAACATTGCTCGCATGAAAATTCTACTTACTTTGGATCTGATCATCACGACGTACGACTAAGACTCAATTTAAACACATAAATGCATTTGTGTACAACCAACAATAAATAACAAAAAAAAATTTTTTTTTTACCTGCCATTTTTAAAAAAAGGTAATCCAATATCTGTAAAAAATTCAATATGCGTTTTTTTTTGCATATATGTAATTTAAAACATATAAACGCCTTTATTTAGTTATAAATTTACTATAGTCAAAATTACTAATCTTTTTATCGAAACTTAGAGGCATAAATATATATACACAGATGTTACAAATTTTCTGTTTTTCCCCTTTCCGTATCATTTAAGCGAAATTAAGCCAGATTTTTAAAATAAAGCAAACAAATACTACCTGTCCATAAATCAGAAAAATCGGATGAGTTCAGAGACATAACTTACCTAAAAAAAGAAGAAAAAAATCATTAGATTTATACCGATTTAAACACTATTATTCATGGAAAACAATTAATAAATAAATATTACAGTAATTATGAAACTGTATATTAAACAAAATTTTCATCAAATGCAATTGTGCTTATTTGTTTTTTACAAACTTTCAATAAATTATCAGAGAAAAAGTCAGAAATAATAATAATTCTTAAGAAAAACCTTTTAATTATGTGATTTATAGTTAGCTAGACGATATATCATTTTCCGCATTTTTAATAATAAATTTTAATAAAAAAAAAAAAAAAAAAAAAAAACTAAGTGTATTTTTTCTACATTTCAATACTATACAGATGTAGAAAACAGTTTTCCGTTTTCACAATAATACGTAATAAGAAACCTTTTATTATTTTATTTTTTAAAAAGAGCTTGGATCTAATCATTCATTATTTCGCAAAATGTCATACAAAATACGAATTTCCATGCCTGTGGCGCCAATCTGATGATCTGCGGCGGCTGGAAGTAAAAACATTCCTGACTGCAATCATAAGCTCTACCCTTAAGCTACTAAAATGAGTGTGTGCTTCGTAAACAGGTTAGAAATTCTACAAGACCTGAGCCAAATGAATTTTTTTCATTAGCTTTAAGTTTTAGCTGAATAAATTCCAAACGCATATAACAAAAATGAAAAATTTCAAAATGTGAAGTACAGATGTATTTTTCAGAGATATATTCTTAAAAAATTATAATAGTTTAAAATGTCATTGATTTTATTTTCATCTGTTTGTGTTATTCTAAATCGTAGTAAAAATATGCATCATTATTTAGAAATTCGAATTTTGATTATAGCCAGAGGCAGTGACGTACTCAAGGGGGAATCAGGAGTGTTCACCACCACCCCTTCATAGACCAACAAATTTTTAATTCCTCCTCCCCTCTGTGCTTTTGTCTACGTGTTTTTAAGAATGTAACCCCCCACCCCGTTCCATAAAAAAAAAATGTGTATGCTACTGGCCTGAGGCATTCACAAGGGTAAGGTTTGAGGGTCCAACCCTCCCCTCTCCCAAACGCCAAAAGAATTTTAATTTTTATAACAAAGATTACCGCCTTGGCGCTTCCGCGTCAGGGTGTTTTTTTAAATGTAAGCCCATCCCTTATAAATATAGTCTGTGTGCGCCACATATTAAAAAAAAATATAGAAATTGTAAAATTAATAATTTTTTGAAGCTTTTTGTAGCAATTTTTAGACAGTCCATAATTTTTTTTCTTTGATAACCATTACTTCGTACAGAAATTATGCATATTTAACAATAAACGACACCTTTCTATGAACTAACTGGTCTAGTAGTAAGAAACTTTGGAAGAAAGTCAGTTTGCTCTTTACTTCCCTCTAAAGTCTTTTTTCATAGCCCTGTTTTTCTTAATACGAATTTAGAAAGAATGCACACACACACGCTGCATGTGGAAATAAAGATTTAAAAAATACATAAACTTGAATAAAGACAAATACAGCCTCGTGAGAGGTGAGAGAAAGACGCGAAATTTTCAAAATGAATTCATACTACTCCTAGTGAAATTTTTAACACTGTTTTCGTGGCCAAATAGAGGATACAAATAATGAAAGCAAATTCGAAACAAAGCTGCATTTCTAGCGGACGTAAGAAATTTTTTTATTAAAAAAAAATAATTTTTTTTCTCTTTTTGGCCAAAAAAAAAAGAAGAAAAGAAAAGCGACCAACTCGTTTTTATTACATCCGTTCACAAATACCAGAATAAGAAACTTAAAACAGGGGGGAGGGTGAAAAAAGAAAACTGGCATCCCTCCAAGTAGCGACCTCTGTAGGAGTGAAATAAAAGTGGCCGAGAGCCAACCTTTTCCGGAACATGGCGGAAAGTTGGCAGTCTTCCAGATCCCCCGAAAATGTCGTTTGCCTCCTACCCCCCTCCAAATCGACCTCACCCTCAGAATCTGGTTCAAATCTGCCTTGTCGTCATAAAAGGCACGTGTTTATAGTAGAGAGATTACTGAGAAGGAAAAGATGTGGACAATACTTTCCATTATCAACTCAGACCAACCGCAAATATTCCGTTTCAGTGAGGATTTCCCCATCAATCAAAAATTACCAGAAACAGAGAGATGCCAGATGAAAAAAACTAACAACCCATTCGTTACCCATTTTGTACGTCAGCGCGCCTTATTCATCATTTCTAGAAAGTCAACTTATTTCTTTAGAGAAATTCATGTTCAAGGGAGTGAGAATGAAGAATAGTCATATCATAATATGTTCATTAGTCTTACCCGTTTAATTGCTCGTTTTTTGTAACATACCATCAATGAATATTTCATTTGATACATAATTTATCAATGAAAAAACTGGAGCAATGCTTAGAATCAACTGCCAGTAGATTCTAGTGGCTTAAAAACGCTTAATTCATCACTTATGATGGAAATCATTTAACAAAAAAAAAAATTCATCTTAAGTAATTAATTACTCTTTCTCTCAAAAGCATAAATCACCAACCACTTCTATAAGTGCCAATGTAAAGAATGAGGATTTTTATTTTACAATTTTTTGTTAAGATACATGTATAATTTTTCTACACAACATAATGAATCACATTCGCATAAAATCATTGCAAAAGATTCGGTACTACAAGGAAATTCGTGAGGCAGCTGTATTCGAATGGTCCCAGTCGCAAACTTGTGGTCAGGGTTATTTCTGTCGAGTCGTGTTCAAATCCGACAATTAATAAAGCATTGGTCCCAAACCCCCGAGTCGCGGACCGGTACCGAACCACCCCAGGATCATTAAATTATTTCTAATTTATTTGCTGTGGTGTACTCTCTGGTTTGGGAGACTTCCCATGGAAGTCACTTTTTATTCATTTTTTAGTGCAATTATATTTTGTTCTGAAGGCATATTCAAAAACATTTTAACAATTTAGACTATAAACAATCAACGTCCCACCCTCAGCGGACCACGGTAAAATTTTCAGACGTTGACCGGTCCGCGGTGATAAAAAGGTTGGGCATTACTGCGATAAAGAACCTCCGTGTGACCGCGGAAGTTTAGTGGTCAAGGTAACGGATTCGTGGCTGGCGTATCATGGGTTCGAGCCTGTACCGCTGAAGACCCGCCTTGTAGAGGGGGCCGTTGCTCGTTAAATCTGTCAATGCTCAAACGTCTTCCAGATGGCGTGGTGTGGAAGTTAGGAGAGGGAGTGCCATCTCAGGTGTCGTCCTCGTCACTTGACCATGGTTCAAAATTACAAGGTCGTCGCCAAAAGCCCACGAGTAGCTGAATAGTGCAACGTAAAAATTCACTGACTCACTCAAAGAACCTCCATGTACATAGACTGATGCACGTTAAATCTGCCGAGACTCAAAGTCCTCACATTGGCATGGTGTGGAACTATGGAGAAAGAGGTGCAAGCTCAGGCATCATCCTTGTCACTTGCGCGAGGTTCAAAATTACGAAAGCCGTTCTCCATGGTTCTCGTGTAACTGCAAAGGGCGACACTAATGAAAAACCAATGGAGGACATTTTCTTGTGGTTTGCTCTATGTGCCCCTGAAGGTTATTACTTATTCACACCAATAATTCATATGAGTAAATATGTTCATGATGCTATCGTTTATAATGTTTTAAAAGATAAAAAGAAATATATTTTTACAGACGAGAAAGAAAAAACCTTGCTACTCCAATAGCTCATTTTTGAGAGGCATCGTCTAACAAGTACTTTAATAAACTCCGATGAGAAAACAGAGAATTTCCACACACGATACATGTTCATCGAAAGCAAAGACACGACAAGAATGTTAATAAATACAGAATGTAAACTTTATTTGTTTGTTATGCTTTAGCTCTTCGAACAGTGATTGCCATAGGGTCACCCATAACCGGCACTCAACTAGTTTAGTACGCCGCAGGGGTAATGTAAGACGAGTGATGCATTTACATAACTGTATAAAATTAGGTAAAATTATCCAGCATGCTTCTGGGTAGCGTAACGAACATGATCACTTACCGTATTGATTACGCCATTAGTTAAAACTGTAATAAAGTAGTACAATATGTTTGCCAAATATGATATAAAAACCAAAATTTAAAAAAAAAAATCTTGTATTCTGTCTCATAAACGTAGAAATAACTGATGGTTTCGAGCAGGATAAAGCTTCGCACAGAACTGATTTGAGCACTATTTTTTCACCTTTTACCATGTATAGTATGTTTCGCCGTTTACTATACATAGCTAACATTTTATTTCAGTGTTATACATTATGATATGAAACTGCATATGAAAGAGATAAAATATTTTTTTTTAGAATAATTTTGTTTTTCATTCCACATAAAAGTACGTGGCAAAATAATTTAAAAGTGCTAGGACTTTAATGTAGATGAAAAATAACTTTTACTATATTAAAATAGGTTATATAAAAGCTAAAAATTCTTCATTTCATGGCTTATTAAGTTTAGCCGTAAAAGTTTATATGGAATTTTAAGAAACTGAAAAAGATGTAAAATAAAAAGTTAAAAAAAGGGGTGAAAATTTTTGAAAATAATGCTAGAAAATAATAAATATATTCTTAAACTAAAAAAATACATTTTATGACAAACAATTCGTAGAAAACCGTGGAAAATATTTTTCAGGATATGATTAAACGTGTGTAAGGAATAACAAGTTGAAAGTGTATCTTTTTAAAAAAAATAAATAAATAAAAACAAAAACATGAACAAATATACTCCTTCCCGGAAATTCAATTTAAGAAAACAAATGCAGAAATTATAATTTTCTTATTAAAGTAGTAAATATACATTACACGAGAAAAAAAAAATTACCCCTAGAAAAATTTTTACTGGAAAAAAAGTCTTTTCTTAAGAAATAAAGGGATTGATGAACATGTTTTTACCCAGGCACAAGATACCTTCAACGCGATTTTTTTGGTTGAGAAAATGAAATTAATTCGTGAAACCTGAGTATGTTTATCTAGTTAAATTTTTCTGGTTTTCTTTTTTTTTTTTCTTTTTCTTAGGTTTCTCTTCGAATAACAAATCAACATTTTTTTATCGAATGACAAATTACTTAAGGAAATTCAATCGCAGTGTTTCTACTTAAAAAAAAATTCGTAAGTTTACTGAATTTCAAATTACAGGCGCAGCAGATTCTCGAAAAAGCATTGCAGTTTAACTCTTAGGCCGTTACGAACGCGCTGCACGCATTTATTTGGATTTTACACTGTTTCAAACGTCACAAACTCGCGCGATCTAAAATAGTTGTTTTTATTACTAATAGATGTCAGCTCTGGAGTGAATGACAGAGATTCAAAATACAAAATTTCACAAGAATTGGTACTTCAATTTAGTTGCGTGAAATGGCGCCAGTTTCAAGCTTTCAAAAGCTAAAGGAGGTGAGATGCCTAGTGACAACAACACTCTGTATGTTTTGTAAATATACATATGCATTTTTAAAAAAAGTTTCACTTTTTGTACTAATTATTTTGATTAACTAATTATTTATTATATTATTATTATTTTGATTATTTAGTTAGGGTCAAATAACAACAACTATACTAAACTCACTTTTCTAAAGAAGAAAAGAAAAAACATTTTAAAAAAAGCCATCCTTGGAGGAAGCGAAAAAAACGCAAGAGAATATCCGAACGGTGAAAACTCAACGACGTAAGGGTCAATTGCTTTACTGTTTCCCAATACACGAAGGCATATTTTCTAGTTAATGCTTAAAACCGATTATTTCGACTATTTTAATTTATAAACAACATCCATCCGCGCATGAACGTAGTCTCTCATCATGTTTTAACAAAAGCGATTTCCCCATAAACATTTAGTTAAAATCAATGGAACATCCAATACCCCTTTTAGAGTTGTCAACATATATACAACGAATCGTTAAATGTTTTAATAAAAGCACATCGAATGAATTGATTGATTCGTGCGAATTAGAACAGAATGCATTACCAGCCGTGTGTGATGAATATCCCACGTGAATATTATTCTAGTAATTCTGGATTAGCTCAACTAATGATTTTAGTCCTCCAATATTACTTGCCACAAGGAGTGACCTTGAGGTTCTCTACTACAAACAGATGTCCGCCCACTTCAAAATGCTTTCAAAAACGGAAGTTCTCGATGGCTGAATGAGTTCCATTCAGGATTCCGTGAAAAAAAAAGTACCCATCCCATCCTGAAAACAATTGTGCTGAACATCAAATACCAGCATTATATAGACAGGATGTTATTGATCGCAGAACACAGCCACCTGTTCCAATTCCATGCAGACGATGATAGAAAGATCCAGAGAGAGTAACGAAATTCAAGAAAATGGGCAAATGTAATTATTGAAAAGAGGCAACGCAACGAATGACGCCGTCATTTCTCCTAATGATTAACGAAGAAGTCCCCTTTCCGAGATACCGAATCTCTCAAATGCACCTGCAATAAAAGATCTCTGCTTCGGAATCGGAAGTGGGATTCTGAGAGGCAGCGTTCAATCATTAATGCAAAAGGAATGACCTGCGAAATAACGCGCCGCAGATTCATTCCGATACATGGAGCACGTTTCTTCCAGCAACAGCATCGTAAACAGGAGTTGCAATGAGAAGCCACTACTTACAGAGACATCTACGGTTTCCCCAAATCGTTACTCTCTTTCAAGCAAAAATAAATATATTTGTGTCTGTGGAACAATGCCACATTATTAGAGCACGATACAATAGAATAGGATCGAAAAGCAGAGGGGAATAAATAAACCAAGATAGGCCAAATGACAACCCTTTTTATAAATAAAATAAGTCTACAGAACTATGTTTCTGAATAAAAGTAAATACGTTTATCGCTCTCTCTCTCCCTTTTTTATTACCATTTTAAATCAATTTAATGGAAGAAAGAAAGATATATGAAAATAACTTGCATTATAAAAGAGGTTTTAATTTTGTAGTTGGTATTTAACCTTTTGAGTATAATAAAGTTTTAACTGCTTTGTGTAAGATCATAAGAACAATATGACACAAGATTCCTATTGTAAATTGCAAGTTGAAATTATTAAATTTTCATAAACAATAAATTCCCAAGTGAGTGAGTTTTATTTACGTCGCACTATAAAACTGCACGAGGGCTATTGACGACGGACCTCGTAATTTTGAACAACGGTCTAATGACGAGGACGACACCTAAGTCCTCCCCCCTCACCTAACTTTTACACCATACCAACGGGTGGACGTTTGACCATCGACAGATGTAACGTACAGCGTCTCCCTCGACAAGGCGGGTCTTCAGCGGCACTAAGCTCGAACTGATGCCCCGCCAGCTACGAGTTCGTTACCTTGACCACTAGGTTATCGCAGTCACAAATTCCTAGGGATTCTTTTTCTCAATTAATTTTTATTTATAATAGTAATTATTATTATTATGTCTCTTTTAGCTGACTCATTTAAAAAGAATTGCTTAAGTTAGTGTTTTCCAAACGATTTTGCAGCATAAACTTATTTTCATACATCCAAAAAAATGTTTTCGGTAAAAATAAATCAATACACCTTCGAATATGATTCGGCTCTCAAAAAACATTGTTTTAATTTAATTTTTTAACGTCACACTTTGAAGCTACACTGGGAGAGGAGAGTATTGGCAACAGACCTCGTAATTTTGAACCGTGATCAAATAACGATGGTTTTCCTTCATTGAAGAGAAAAATGCATTTGTGAAAAACGAAATTTAAATTTTCAGTTTTAACTCAGCTCTGTAAACAAATACACTTGAGCAGTAAACTTTACAAGTGAAATAAATTCACAGCAATATTTTCTAACTATCAAAAAAGAAATTCTTGTAAATAATACAGATAATATATAATAAAAATAAAAAAAAAATCTCAAAAAATCATCATTCCCCGAAGACTGTCATCCATTGATTGATAATCTAACAGGCAAAATTAGATTAAATAACTTTTTCCTTATTGTATGCGTATTGCGCGTTTTCCTGTCTATTGAATAGATTATATATTTATAGCCTTATGAAATAAAAGATATCATTTTTGATGAATGGGGCATAAGTACTTATGCGAAAAATATACGCTACAAATAATCATAACTGAAAAATTAAGACAAACGATCTACGTTTCATTTATACGAGAAGGTGTACATCAAACAAATCCATTGTTTGGAGGAATCGGGTTCTGAATGACAAAATGAACAAAAGCTTTGGAAATTTACTTTCGTAAAGGATCAGCCTCTCCAGTCTCACCACAGATTGCGTACAGCATAGACAAATAATTTTGTTCTTTTCTCTCTATTTCAGAAACGGGGGCAAATTCTAGCAGCTAGCTATCTTTTAGTACGCGTCGATTGGTTCTTCACAAAACAAAGGCGACACTAAGAGGAGGTTCCTCTATTGTGTAAGCTTTACCGTGAAAATTTCCGATACTTTCTAATGCTAATGAGTACTCAAAACTAAGCTCTACTCTTGGACTTTCTCTTTAGCCGAGTTGATAGACTGCTAAACCTCATCCCCCGTCTGTATCAGGTTTCGCGTAGTGGCTTGTTATTTCATGCATCCACTTGGTCGACGTAATTGATGCAGCAATCGCTCAAATACATCGCGAATAGCAGTGAATCTTGCGCCTGTATTACAATGAGAGTGTGTGTTGAGTGTGATCAATACTCCATCCAACCCTTGAAAATGATGCTGGGGTCCTTCTTTATTTAACATCATAATGTGTGAGAAGGAACAAAGTGTTTCATAAACTGTTACAGGCTTATTTTCTTTTCCGCTTTAACGCATCTCAACAGTATTTTACTAGCTAAAGTTTTCAATTCAGTGGAAAAACTTTTTACAGAGTTTTGATTCATTTTTTGGATCTATGAGATCAAGTTCAATAATTAAATTTTACGCAACGTTACCATTTTTTTTTAATTCGGTGTCATTTAGAGCATTATCTGTTGCTATAAACACATTTGAAATATTCATAGTCATGATATGTGAACTACACGCAATAATACGCTTGAATGTTATAATACCATAAAACACAGAGCAATTAGCATTCATGTACTCCTTATCAATGTGTAATTGAGAATTTATATGCAGAATAGTTAACTTTTCTCTCTTTATATATATATATATATATATATATATATAAAGCCTAACTAAAAATATATAAAAAGCCTATATAAAAATATTATATACAAAAACTCGTAAGAAAATATTATGTATAAAAAGCCTATATATAAAGCCTAACTATAAAGTTAACAACTTAACTTAATATATTAAATTTTAATCTTATACATTTTTCTCTCCAACTTAATAGCGAATATCATTTTTCTGAGCACCATTTTCATTTCATTTCCCACATTAAAAGGATTAAACTCTGCATTTTGATTTATTTTCTATTCCTAGAAAAATAATATCAAAATAGCTTACACAGGCATTTTTCAACGACCAGATGCGCAACCACACACAATTTCTAAAAATAACTATTATTTCCGTTCACTTAACACGTGATTCTTATTGTTTTTCCCACTATATTTCCCTAGCAGAAAGTATGTGGGGATTGTTCTGTTTTATCGATCTGTACTTGTTGGGAAAGGGCGCTTAATGACTATTCTCTCTTCTTAAATGCGTTAATCTCAATTCATTATATATATATAAATCATAAAAAATATCTTCCTTGAAAAAATCAAAGCAAAAAAGTATTTGATACACCTTTTACTACTAACATCAAAATGGAAAAGTAAAGTACAACTGTAATAATTTTACATTCCGTTATTCTGTTTAAGCATTTCATAAGGAAATTTATTAATTGTAATCCATGAAAAAAAAATACTTACAATAGCTTTAAAACGAGAAAAAAAACACCTTTTTTTCCCCTTTTAAAAATCGAAGTGTAATAAAAATTCTTGGGATTCTCTGTCATTTATTTATTTTTTGTCTCAGATTTATTTCAAATATCAAAACAAAACAATTCAACAAATTCCAAAAACTCTGGAAGAGTTTACTAATAGATAATGCTACACAATGAGAGTGAAAACACTGGTAGCCTTGAAATGAAAAGTGGCTTAATGGGACACATACTCCAACTGAAATTAGACTTGCTCATCATGAGATAGATGTAAATTTCTTTCCCGCGAGTGTGATGAGTTTTCCTTCAGAATGGGTCGCAAATAATAATTACAATTGAATGAATTTCTCACGATAGATATATTTTTTTATGGGTAAAGGGAACATGAAGGTCGATTCATTGTTAAGAGAAATCACCAAAGAAATTATTTTCCTCTCATCGACGGATTAGACATGTCTCTAAGTTTGTAATATGTTTGAGAAAGAAAGATGTACAGAGAGTAGTTACGTTCCAAACCGGTCTTGCAATCAATTTCTTAAGGAAAGAGAACGAATGGAAAAACTTTTGTGTACATTTTAAGAAATAACATTCGTGTTGGACCTTGAGGAATGGAATATTTGTTTTCATTCATTCATTCATTCTTTCTTTCTTTTTTTTTTCCTTATTTTCTTTTTTCAGTGAATAAGTGATGTAGTGGCTGCTTAACAACTGAGGAAATACAAAGCATTTGACAGAACTTGAATTAGAATGCATTTATATATTTTTCGAAACTATATTTCGTTCTTCCAATTTTTTTTTAAATACAAAAAGAATATTATCACAAATGAACATATGCACTATAAAATTTGAAATTTTATCTATAAATACAGCGGTAAGTTTAAATGAGCATGGTTATAACTACACTGTGTGTGACCAAAAAATTAGAGATACCCTTAGTTTGAAAATAAGATCTAGAACAGAGGTTCCGAAACTTTTTTGTTTTATAGACCCCTTGCCATGTTTTTCGGTTTGGGGTAGACCCCAGCTTACCTAATATTGAGTTTTTGCAGATTTACCAATTTAAATGTCTTTTTGACTACTGGTATAGATCTACTTTCTTTAAACGATTTAAATTTCTAACTGAAGTGAAGTAAACATTTGGAATCAATTGTGTCAGATTTAACCCTAAATTTCCTCGGTTAGTAGTATCCGGAACTTATTTCCCCTCTTTCTTTTTTTGTTTTGGAGATTGGCAACCACGCTGAAAAAGTAATTAAAAATTTTCTTATGATATTCTATAATTCGTGATAAATGTCAGGTATGTCTTTTTAAAGCCAAAATTGCAGACATGGCCTTTGTTTTTAACAAAATTTATGCTGTCTCCTTGTAACTACAAATTAACCTTATTAAAATTAGTAAATCTATTAAATAGATAAAATCTCTGTTTTCCATGTGTGACTAAATTTTCTTTTAAAACTAAAATCATGATTTGATTTAATGTGAGCCACCATCATAGACCCCCATTTACACCTCCTGGACCCCTAAATTATTTTTTTGCTGATGTGGACCCCTTGCAGGTCATCATAGACCACTGGGGGTTTATATAGACCACTTTGGGAATCACTGATCTAGAACAACGTAGCAACGCAGAGTTGCTTATATAAGGAACACTCAGCTTCGGACGAAGTAGTTATAAGGAAATTTAATCAAAATGGACAAGAAGAAATATTTAAGGAATTTAGGGCAAGGGATAATCGTCCGAGCAATAAGAGCTGGGGCCAACATCTCTGAAACGACTCTTCTAGGATCCGCCCCCGCGCCAAAAGGAAATTGATCTCCGTAATTATGAGAATGGCAAATGGAAAAACTTAAAGAGGAGGACTATTCCGGATTCCTTAAGAGTGCCTATGGTACCACAGAAAAATAGGAAAAGGTGCCTGTTTTGTCCCAGGAATGAAGAAATTGGTTACTTGAGAACTGGAAAAAAAGTAGCTTTTTATCCCATAAATCTTGCTTCCTGATCCATCATACGAATTGTAGAATCAGAATATGGCGAAAACAGCACGAACTCATGGACTTAACTACTCTTCAGGTTGGTGAAGGCGGAGTTATGGTGTGGATAATGTTTTCAAGAGTAGAATGGCTTCTTTGATATCTGTGAATAAAACTCTGAACAGCAGAACTTATCTCAACATCGTTGTACATCACGTTCATTCAATTTTTTTTTTTGTTATAATGTTCCTTTATGGAGATGATCTTTCAGAAGAACAATGTACCCTGCCGCCGTGTTCAATAGGTCTCAGATTGGTTTGAGGAGCATCAATCCGAGTATAACCTGCTTCCATGGCCAACTCAATCCCCTGATCTCATTCCTATGGAGCTTTCGTAGAACAAAGTCGAAAGATCACTCCAAAGCATGGAAACACCACCATCCAATCCGACCAACGAAGAGCTGCCAATATGTCAGCATGAGCCAACATTCCTCAACAATGATATTAGCAACTTGTTGAGTGCTTTCTAAGAAAAATATCTGCTGTGATCAGAGCTAAAAGGTGGACCAAAGCGTTATTAGAAGTTGTCTCAAGTTTGGCCAGTCAGTGTGGACTAAATACATATAATTTGGTTTAATTATTTCTTAAAAAATCAAGAAGGAAAATAATTTTAAAAAATATTAATGCGAGTGTTCGATAAATTATAAAGAAGCATTGACTATTTTTTGTAAATTTCGCAAATATTTACTCTGAAAACGGATATCCTTTTGAAAAAAAATCCACAATTTAATTTTTGAAAGGATTCAACTTATATCAGTGCTTCTCAAAGTTTCAATATTCGCGACCCAATATTTAATCATAATTTTTATCGCCCCCCTCTCATACAATAGCAATGTATTTAATTCAATAATACTATGACGCTAAATCTATATATACAATACGACTTACCTCTTTAAGTTCCACCGTCGTATATAAGCGTCTAGCTCAGTCAAAACGTTAATTTCCCCGGACGTATATATACGTATTTCCGAAGTACGATCTTTTCTGTGCAATGTTATCCATACAATTATATCGAAGGCTTTGAAATGCAATAAAAGGACCTGGAAAATGTTTGCGAAGGCTTTACTTATTTAAGATTATTTGCTTCTTTAGTCCTCCCCGCCCCCCAATACATCATATACGCACGCCTACGTGGAAAACGGTTGGCATTGGGAATCGAATCGCAAAACTTCTAATCGGCTTTCAAGGAATTAATTATAAACCATACAAATTATCCAGATAAGAGTGTTAACTTTTGTATATAATTTTTTAAATATGACTATCCCATGGGGTCACTGGTAATTATTAAACTTGTTATTATTCTAATATTGTTAAATTAATGATCAAATACATTGTGTAGCACTGGTACATTTGTACATGTAATATATCAGTGTAAATGTGCATTTTATTTTTTATCATGTCAGAATGTTTTGTTTGTTTTCTTTCAGTAAACTAACATTTTTTTTTTAATTCTTTTGTTTTCGACTTTTCAATATGCTCGCCCCCCCCTCGTAGAGTTGTCACGCCCCCAAGGGGGGCGTACCCCACAGTTTGAGAAACGCTGACTTATACAATATTCTTCCAAAATACAAAAACGAATTAAAAAACGAAAGCT
Source organism: Trichonephila inaurata madagascariensis (assembly GCA_019973955.1). Classification (NCBI taxonomy): domain Eukaryota; kingdom Metazoa; phylum Arthropoda; class Arachnida; order Araneae; family Nephilidae; genus Trichonephila; species Trichonephila inaurata. The sequence goes on from BMAV01023577.1 coordinate 778,036, forward strand.
GCACTCAGCAATTGTTTTCAAAGTCAGTCAATTTCTACAATTCCCAAAAAGTAAATGAAGCGCGAACTGAACTCATTCCTCTAGAAGTTGGAAACAATGCGTAGTTGAAGAATTATAATTAATCATAGCTCTCTCTTGTAGACGTATGATTGTGACCTTGTGACCTTCATTGTCGTCCCGATTGTGAAAAATAGGTGCAAGGAGAAAAGAAAATGCGCACTTCTTAAATCATAATAGTTATGAAATATAAAGAGCATTTGTGTTCACTTTCGAAATGGTTGAATAGCTATGTTTAAAGAATTAAAAAAATGAAAAATTTTCAGCTGGTCTAAGAAATTCTACATAAAAAAAAATGATCATGAAAAAATAAATCGGCGTTTTTTGGTTCAATAAAGTTCCGATTGAACATATATATATTTTTTTTAAAAAAAAAGCGGATTTTAAGATGATAAATAAACAATACGGACCGAGAAAAAAATATGATGAAAATTAGACCGAATTTCATAGTAGATAACATGTTCAACTACAAGTTAACATATGTATCATGTTTCACATGATGTAGATAACATGTTCAACTACATTTCAAGATGACAGTATTCGAGACTGTACTCGACTTTTTCTTTGTATTCGCGATGGCTGCTGTAGTCGAGTGGTCAGGGTCGCGAATTCACGGTGGCCTTATGGTAGAATTATGGTAGCATTGAGAGAAAACACGCCGTACAGAGGGGATGATGCACGTTAAATCTGTCGCGGCTTAAATTGACATGATGTAAAAGTTTTGAGAAAGGGTTGCAAAATTAGGTGTACTCCTCATCGAAGCCAGTATAATGGTTAATGATTCTGACTGCTGTGCCGTAGGGCATGGATTTAAATCCCGGAAAACACAGGGATTTTTGAAAATGTTCAGCGTCTCCGTCGAACCGCAAGTGCTCTCGTGAGGTTGGGCGAAGGGAAAGAGAGGTGGGAGACCCCTGACTACCTCTAGGGCAGGGATACTCAACCTTTTTTTCTGCTGGGCCGCATACATATGTCCGCCATTTCACGCGGGCCGCATACATATGTTAATTATTTCACGCCGGCCGCAACATGAGGATAAAGGGTGGAGGGGGAGGAAGAAATGCTTTAAGATCAAGATAACATTGGAAGTTTAAAATATGGAAAATTGATCATAATATTATAACTCCTCTCTGTTTTGCTTTTTTTTTTAATTATTATTTTTTATATTTCTTATTTTTGTTACTAACACTAAATTAGAAGCATTTAAGAAAAACTCTTTCACAATTTATGCATCAATAAACAGTTTCATATGATTATCAATAATATAACAAACTTCATGGAATGTCTTAGTTACCACTGTGTTATTACCCCTGAGAAAACACTTTGTTGCTGTTGCAAGGATTATTCAAGAAAAAGCCCATTTATTTATTACCTCTTGAAAGAGATCTTCGAGGAAAAGTACCATTGAATGATTCCTGTGTGTTTATCGGTATTTTTTTTTAATACAGCACTTTCGTGACAAATCAAACAATTACTGATCCATGTTTGTATTTCACTACAAAATAGTCAACTCTTGCAAGATAAGAAAGATAGTTAAAAATTAATGCCACCCCCTGTTCATTCCACTGTTGTCTGTTATCACTAACCGTAACTGTTCCAAATAGAAAAAGAATATCAATTCGTACCCGTACGACACCGACAACAAAAAGTAAAATTGATATACTTGATTTCTTAACAAAGAATTTACCACCAAATTTTTTTATACAATGTTCTTAAATAAGTGAATTTCTCAGAGCAATGGGCCATGTCCGGGCCACATAAAAAGGAATGGCGGGCCGCAGGTTGAGTATCGCTGTTCTAGGGTGTTCTCCCTCAAAATTGGGGAGGAACCGAGCTAAATCATACTTTCATTGGTATGGTGCTCAAAGCAACGGATAACGACAGACATGCATCTTGCCATTTGCAGCGTTGAATTTCGTGGGCCTCGATTTGACACCATCAGGCAAGTGGCATTAGCAACAATAATCTCCTCATTGATGGATCGTGTTTGAAAATGACGATGTTCTTCAATAGTGCCCTAATGTAGCTTTATATAAGAGAGAACAATTTTAATAAAAAATTGAATCTCAAATCATTACATTTGAGGATAATAATTAAGGGAAACTGTTTGCTAATGTAAGCATGTTTCTGATATATTTAAGATCTACTTAATCCCCGTTAAATATTTATCTCTTAGGATCTATAAATTTACAATGTCATGTAGTTTTGAGAAACCTGAATCGCGTGTCAGAAAATATAAAAAAATCAACTAAGACCAGCAGTGTTTCTGTATCACTAAGCAATATATCGCCTGCCTCGTATTATTATTTCCTTTCTCGAAATTAAAGAAGAAACATATAGAAGAGTTCAGAGTAATTAAATTCTTTTTTTTTTTATCTATTACACGTATATGCAGTAAACAAAAATTTTACGAATTAACGATATTTTGTTCAGAGCATCTTACCGCAAGACTCAATCAGATGCGGTCCGTTTATCACCAAAAATAATGATTCAAAAACTACTTGAAGTATCCCAGCTTAATGGTATATGTAATCATCTGTCGCTGTAATGCAGTTTATTGATTTCTATGACCTATTTCCTCTCGGAAAGACTATATTAAAATCTTTTTTATATATATCTGGAGTGCAATTACAGCTGTTTTGTGAGGAGTTTCTTTCGATAAGAAAATTTCATCTTACTCTATTAATTCGGAATTTATTCTTACCCAAGCCATCAGAATAGTTTTTCAGATATAATGTAATTAACTCAGTAACAATTTTACAAATAAATGTATACAGTTTGTTACACTTTTTATATATATGATTTATTAGCTTAACTTAGCTAATTTATTAGCTAAGTAAGCTATAATTAGCTTACTTAGGCAATTTTTGTAATTTGCTACAGGAATTAAATATTTGTTCATTATGAAGTTTTTAAATAAAAAGCAAACGAGGAATCTCATACTCAACATATTATATTATGACACATACAAGAAATCAGGGAAATATTTTTTTGCACATTAAATAAATATTCACTATTACTTAATACAAATAGTATTAATACGTCACAAATTTCTTTCTCTATCTCATATACCATATTTACTTCAAGTAGAGCATGGAAAGAACTATATTAATTGCTTCATAAGTTGTTTAATAATTAATTAAATTCATATTCTTTTTAAAAGGAGTTAATTATTTTTAGATTTGATATGCTTCTATCACAACATCCCGTTTAGATTGCCTCTCATGGGTTAACCAACATTATAGATAAGTACAATAATACCTCGATTTAAGCTCCTCCGACTTATGACAATCCGGAGTTACGCGATTTTCAAATCTCATCAATTCGTCGTTTTTCTTTTTTTTCCATCCCTGAAACTCAGGCGGAATTAGTACCAGAGCGTGATGGAATACGTAATTTGATTGAAGAAACTGTCGATTTTTCCAGGCAAATAAATTTAGAAGAGTATAGAGATGACATTCAAGAGATGCTGGATTCCCACACCCAGGAGCTGACAATGGACGAGTTCATAGAAATGAATGAGCAAGATATTGAAGAACGTGGGTCTTAAGACCCAGTTCAATAAGAAAATCGAATGACGTTTGGAAATTTGACAGAAGGCCTCAGTTTAATTGAAAAAGGGTTACACAAATTTTAGGAAATACATACTCCAACGAAGAGAATATTTTTTCAACAAAGCAAGGAATAAAAATTATATTAGCATGCTACGAGGAAATTTCGTAGGAGAAAAAAAAAATCTTGTAGCCGGCAGACTACTTGTTAGATTTTATGAAACCTTCTGCATCAAAATAACTTTGGTTTGCGATTTCGTAATTGTGTTATCCAAGATTTTATTGAGATTTTTTTTTTTCTCAATTATTTTTTTCTTTCGTCTTCGGCCCCATCTAAAAATAACTTATGTGTATTTATATGCGAAACCATACCCCAACTTAATAGAATTTGACTTACACGGTTATCACTCAGTCCCACCTATCACGTAAGTACGAGGTATTACTGCACAAGATTTTATTACGACCCGAGGTATTACAGTGTTCATTGCTCTCTTTGGTAAACATAGGTGATGTGCCTTTGGGATATCTTACGATATTTTTATTTTTTCAACTTTCTTCCTTGCCGAATAATCCTTTACCTTACATCTAGATAAAATATAAACATTTCCAAAAACTATTTACTTATCGCATTTGATTGTTATAGAATCAAAGGTTTAGAACAGAGGTTCCCAAACTTTTTTGTCTCATAGACCCCTTGCCATGTTTTTCGGTTCGGTTTCCCCTACTTACCTAATATTGAATTTTTGCAAATTTATCAACTTAAGTATCTTTTTGACAGCTGGTATACTAATAATTACTTTAAAAGAATTAAATTTGTAACTGTATTGAAATATAGCATTTAAAACTTAAGAAGCACATGTTAATGAATTAAATTAAAATTAATTAATTTAATACATAAAATAACTGAACAACAAACAAATGCTTTTAAAAAGAGGGATGAATCTGGTGCTCCAATAACAATTTTTCAATATTTAGTATCAATCTAGTCAAGTTTAACCTTAAATCTCCTTTGTTAGTAAGTGTCTGGTTCCCCACCTCTTTGTTTTTGAGATTGGCAAACTCACTGAAACTCCCTCTCACTAGAAAAAGCAATTAAAAACACATTTCCACGATATTCCATAATTCGTGACAAATAACAGGTATGTCTTTTTAAAGCCAAAATTTCTGACATCCGCTTCTAAATTTTATTTTAAGATGGTTAGGGCCTATTCTATTCAGTTCCTATTGTAATACGACACATTTTTTTTCAATGTGACTATATGAATTCATCGGCTACTGTGGTATTACTGAAAAAAAAAGTAGTATCAAACCTAGTTTCAAAATCTGAGTAAAGGTCATTTAAATGTTGAACGCAAGTTAAAATGTCCCGGCAGATTGCCTGTGACTAATTGAGAAAATTCGCGACGTCCAATATTATACTTCTTTAATTTAATTCTAGAAAGAAATGCTGAAATGGCCCTTGTCTTAGTAAAATTTATGCTGTCACCTAGTAAACACAATAAACCTTATTATATTTAGTAAATAAATCTGTAAAATTGGTCACATCTGGTTTTCACTAGATCAATTTTTTTTTTTTAAAGATTAAAGTCACGATCTGTTTTAATGAGAGCCACTATCATAAACCCTCATTTACAACTCATGGACCCCTGAATGATTTTTTCACTGGCGTGGACCACTTGCAGGTAGTCATAGACCCCTGGGGATCTATATAGACCACTTTGGGAATCACTGGCTTAGAATAACACATAGCCACGTATATATTGATCTAACATCAATAAAACCAACCACTTTACGATTAAGCAATGGCAACGATCTGTGTGAGTTGGCTAACATCTCGAAGTCTGGGATAATTCTTGAAAGTGAGAGAGTACGTGATCACTTTTGATAAGAACAAAGAAAACTAGCAATAAGCTTTGAAATGGATTAAATTACTAAAGGTGTCAACTTTATATTATAAGTATTCATGCCTTGCTGAATTTAAAACTACGCTCGTTTGTAAAGGTGTAAGACCAGAGTCGATTTTTAGTACTTTAACTCATTTCATCTTTTTCGCAGATTATTGTGCCATCTCATGTATTGGCTGCATCCGATGCATCATTCCAATGCTGCAACTAAACATACCTGTCTCGTTTATCGCCAGTGGTATATTGGATTTTGTTGTAAATTATAACAAGGAATTAAATCATACCATAATTAGGATAAATGGTTCAACTAAAATAGAACGACCTAGAAGAAGAAGTATCTTGACAGAACAGGATGATTGAAAAAATTTTCGACTAAAAAGTTTTTCGACTCATAAAATTTTGAAACATCAGTAAAAAAAAAAAAATCTCGTCACAGTTTCGAAGAGTCTCAAGACAAGTATTAATACGAAATTTATGAAAATGTAAACTCCGCCCCCAGTATTTAAGCATCACTGAGAAGAAAGACTAAAATAAACAACAAAAAAAAGTCATGTATCGGAACAACACAGTGAAAATAAATTGTATTTTCTGATGAAAATAAATTAAACCTTGACGATCACAATGCAACTATAAACTTCGGGAGTCTTTATTCATGATGAAGTGAACCATTTGCAACAAATTTCGGGACGTATAGGCATATCTCAATATCAAGCTACGCTATATGATCATATAATACTGCAAGGGTTTTTATTAAATGGTGCCATTTGGATATTTTTGCAAGATAATACTTCTTGCCATACATCTTGATTTACTCAAGAACGGTTGAAAAAGGAAAAAGTTAGTGTTTACATGAACTATAAAAATAATTTTCTTACTGGTCTCTTAAATTTATAGAAATACATATATATATATATTTTTCTCGATGACTTGTAACGCGTTCGACTTGGAACATTTTTAACTATAAAATAAATTAAAATCATGTCTTCGGGAGGAATTTGAAAGAACAAAAATCAATTATTCGCCATAGAAAGCAGAATAACTTATAATAAACAGTATTTGTTTTAAAATAAAGTAGAATTATCCTAGAAGGCTTGTCAAGCATTTTTTGAAAGGAGTAAAGAAAAAAAAAGAAATTTTGATAGCTTCTTGAATGCCAAATAAAGGGAGGGAGAGAGGAGAATTACAATAACCTTTTCACAACTTTTAAAAATGACACTTTTTCTCTTTCTCTTTTGTTATAATTAATGCACATTTCAACATCTAACACAGCTGGTTTTGTTAAATAGAAAATTAAGAAAAAGCCAGTCAAATGATTCATAACGCAAAAAAGAATGACAGATAAAAAATGAAACATTTTGTTGCAGTCGAGAAGTGAAACATGCTAACAACACAATTTTTTAAAAAAAAATGAAAGAAAAAGAAAAGGAATGGGGGTATTTCTCTCTGGAAATGATAGAAAAGCAGACTTTTCCTCGTAAGGCTTTAAAAAATGTGGATCGAACGAATCCAGCCCCCGGGCTGAAAACGGGAACTCTCGAATACAAAAAGAACGAACTCTACGAAGACCCCGAAAGAGGATAGAAAAGGGGGAAGAAGAAGGGAAAAAAAATTCTATTCGGGGATCGTGTCGTCTCAGCTAATGGGATCCAGCTGTTAGAGCTCGAAAAACGAAACGAGAAGGATTTTATTTGGGTTTATTTGGGGTAAAAGCGGCATGCCCAAGGGCAAAAGGGGAAAAACGGTCTCACCTAATAAGCTTTCGATCCACAGATCAGTACTAGAAGCTTAAGTGAAAAGCGGAAAAGTAACCATTCAAAATCCGTGAATTCCGAAAAATTAAAATGCACTATAAATAAAGAAATTACGCGTTAAACTCATTTGTTAAAAAAAATGAAATAAATAAAATTTAAAAGCGAGAGAAGAAACTGGTTCACTGATATAATAAAATCCTAAATTATCCACGTATAAAATAGTATTTAAAGAACACTGGGATAAAAAGAAGTTATAATAGAAAAATATACCGTTGTTTACATTTTGGAAAACTGCGGTGCCCCGCTCCCCCCCCCTCGACAAAATGCTATGATTAAATAGAAAAGAAAGATTTCATGCGAAAATTTTCTTTAAAAATTTTTCACATCACTTTTTGAAAATATAATAAAAAGTAATCATTGAAGAAATGGCGAATATAATGTCAATAAAAACTAGAATAACAGCAGGGCATTTTTTATTTGAAACATTTTTTTTTTTTAATGTTTGATTTCCAAAGTCAATCTTTACTTGCAAAAAAAAAAAAAAAAAAAACTTCTTGAAATGGGTTTTTATTGTATAAGTTCACAAAACAAAATATTCCAGAATATGGTAATGCGTTGTAATATTTATGGTAATGAGTTGATGATAAAAACTTAAAAGTTACATTGTAAACCGTTATTTTTTTGAAATTTTTTTTTTTTTCTCATCTGTGTGCAAAATAATTTTAGTTTAATGTGCTAAAAAATAAAAATACGATTATGTAATGATGTTGTTGAATTTGGAGAAGTAGTTATTCTAGTCAAAATAAACTGGTACTTTTGGAAATAAGGATTTTGTTATTATTTATATAAATGTAGTTTAAATATTTTTATTTTATTATTTTATAAAAATAAATAAAGTGAACAAGTTAACATTTCAATCCCCCAAATTCATTACTAACACAAATGCTGGGTAATAACATAAAATAACTTCAGTAAAAGAACATATATTTATTTTATAATCATTACCCATTGGATTTTGTTTTTAGAATTTTATTTTTAAATTCGTTATATCTAATGAATTAATTCATTTTAAAGCGGATGAGTTTTTGAAAAACAATAAAAAATATAAAAAGCGTATCTTCAATTATAAGCACAACCTTTTTTTTTTTAAAAAAAGAAAGAAAAAAAAAATTGAGGGCGGTTTCCTTTTGCTCTTTCCAATTCTACATTTTTGTTGTTGTTGTTATTGTTGAAAAATGAATTAAATCAAAGAACTTAAGACACTTAATGAATGAAAAGCTCTATTATCATTAGCGAATAATAAGGTCGCATCTACATAAAAACAGCCACAGCTAAAAGCTATTCCGTCTCGATTACAATAAACAAAAACGCCGAGTAAAATTAAAAGTAATAAAACAACTTTAAATAACCTTCGAGGAACTCGGTTAAAACTTACACAGATTAAGTAAATACGAAATGTTTACGAAGCAACTTGGCGTTTAAAATATTAACAAGGTGATATTTGGCGGATATTGATTGAAGCATTCCATGTGTTAGCTTAAGGCAAACAGCGATCACAATGAAAATTCTACACGGAAATTAAATAGCTTTAAATAAAGCTACCAAATCTCCACTTTAGATAAGAGCAGCCTTATTACAGAAAGGGTAGACTGCTTGATTTAATTCCGTTTCCGAATCAATCCACACTCGTATTTTTCTTGTGCAGACTCCTCCGAGGATGAAGAACTGAAATGAAATAAACCGTATTGAGCCCACTGAATAATTAAAAACCTCTCGTTTACATTGGGAATGGGTCCTTTTCGGTGGCCTCTTCGCGACGAAAATACAGCTTAATGAAGAAAGCCCGAATTTCTGCAGTTGGCGGTACGTCGCCGTCGTTGGAAAAGCCGAGCCGCGTAGAAGAGTAACGAGTTCATTTAATTTTTTCCCACTGGCATTCCTGCATACGGGATTTAATTAGGACAGAGAGTTCACCCAGACTCCCTTTTTCTTCGCTCCGATTTCTCTTTCGTTTTTTCATTTGGCGCTTTAACGGTAGGTTGTGAAATACGCTGTGGTCCATTCATGAACGCGATTGGAGATGATAATGTAATTTTTACGACAAATATCGGAAATCAAGAAAGAAAAAAAAA
>BMAV01023577.1:802425-843016 GCA_019973955.1 Trichonephila inaurata madagascariensis
GTAGCACAAACTTTAAAAACTGAAAAATGTTTATAACAGATGAATATTTTTTAAACACAACGGTTAAATCGTTTAAGGGATTGTAAACAGCTTTCTTTGACCAATACCTTAATCATCGTTTTGTCTAGCAGACGAATCTATTTGTTCAAACGAGCCCCTTCCAGTTGCTGATACTGCAATCATTTCAGAGTCCAGGTTTACAGTGTAGACACTCGTATTTGATAACATCAACTATGCTTTATAGTTGCTTGTTCAGCAGTCGGTTCTCCTTCAACGATTACAGCATATAACGCTCTCTTTATCATATACTTCGATGATAAATTTCACTTCATGCCCTCAGCACTTATCTCTATGTACCTTTTTAGACACTAATCCACCTGATACTAAATTGTGCCAAATTAGATACCTTTTACCGAGAAAAAACTCATTTAATGTATTATATATGTACCGTTAAAGTATATAATTCATTATGTCATAGAATAACAAGGTATTCCATGAAATAACTAGACAAGTCAGTTAAAGTATATAATAGAGAAAAAATTTCATACTTTACCTAGTTATTCTATAAAATAACTAATGATAGCCCGCTAAAGTAAAAACTAAGCAATTTCAAAGTTATTTTGTAAATTAATTGATCATACATAGCTAAAACCTCACGAAAAATACATTTTATCCATATTGTGGATGATTAATTGATAAATAATAAGGAAAAGCAGATGATATAACTTATTATTGCTCATATTACTAATATTAGTTAAATAGAAAAGAGAAAAAAGAATATGTTTTGCATCTGTTACTGGCACAATTAACTTTTCTACTCCTTGAATTTCAAGGATATCGTAATGCTGGAGTAACCAATAGCCACGTGGTACTTTTTTCTGTGCTGTTTTGTCATTTTTTACTTCTACTATCAAAGTTAATAAGTTTTCACGAGTAAGTGCTGTACTTTTTCATTGTACCACGCTTATTTAATCAAGATTCAAATCTCTCGCATTAAATCTTTCTTATTTACAGGTTAGTCTTCTGTTCTTGCATAAGTCATTGCTTGAAAACTGGCTGCAAAAAAATTTGTTAATAATCCAAAATGTAAATCGCTAACAAAAATACACTATCTGAATTCTACGCTCAAAAGCAATGGAATGAAGGGTACGTACACACAAGTCATTGCAAAGCAGAAATTAGTGGTTTAAAACTGACAAAAAGCAGCTAGAATTTTCGAGTACTGCATTTCATACTTTAATGATCAAATAATCGTTATTCTACAGAATACCTAGTTAAATGTCGCCCAACTGGTATAGTGGTTAGCAATGCTGACTGCGGTGCCGGAGAAGACATGGGTGTTTGTAAACGTATAGTGCCTTTGCGGTATGGGGGTACTCTAAATATCCGTCGAGCCACAAGTCCTCTAGTGTGGTTGTTAGAAGAGGAAGAGAGGTGGGAGGCTCCTGACCACCCCCAGGATTTTCTCCCCCTAAAGTGGGGTGGAACCGAGCAAAATCGTACTGTCACCTGCATGGTGCTCAAAGCTAAGACTGACGACAGGCGTAAAAATTCTAGCCCTTAGTCGCGATGAATTTCGTGGGCCTCGATCTGACTTCGTCAGGCAGGTGGCATTAGTCACACACACAACCTAGTTAAATCATAGAATTCAATAACTGTATATACTTTAACTGACTTGTTCAGTTATTTCATGAAATACCTAGTTATTCTATGAAATAACGGATTTCACACTTTAACGGTAACAAATATATATATAAATGCCAAAACTAAATAGAATCCCTCTAACATATTTTATTTAGAATTATTTTATACATTATTGTTACATAGAAATAGTTTGAAACAGCTTATTGTATCAAATAGTTCGTATTGTATCAAACGTATTTAAAAAAAGTAGTCAATCATCTCTCATAATATTTGTGGAAACATACAGTACTTTTATTATTTTTCAGGTTAATAGGTATCACAATCAATCACATTTTGATACGTATTGGAATTAAAATGTATGATTGAGCATAGTAAGTTAGTTTTCCGAAAAAAAAAGAAAAAAAATTATGTCAACATTTTTTGAGCCAATCTTAGAATCATGATTTTATACTTGGAAATCGTGGCTTGGCAGGAGTCTGGTAACTCTGGCTACAAACAACATGAATATCTCAAAATGTAGCACAACCGAAAGTGCCCTCAGAGAGAGCTCGTTAGTCACGAGATATGAGGGCCCACGAATTTCGTCCATATGTAGTGCCTCTCCTTCGCAAAAAACTAACAATAAACATAAAAATACATCTGCAGGTTTTTTCCTTAAAGGCTAAGCCTGGACCACTGCCAACAGCCCATTTTGCAGTTGTAATGTGACATTAATTCAAAACCTAGCCTTATTTTTATGGAAGAAATGTTTCCAGCAAGATTCGCTCCAGATTATAGATAAAAGCGCAATAAAACTCAATGGCTGTGTTAAGATCAACTTAAAGATAAGTATCCAACTTTTTTGGAAAAATTTTATTTTTTAAATCTCAGTTAATTTATTTGATTTAAATTAACTAAAATTGTTTTTTAATGCGAGCATTCGATGATGGTAACATACTGATAAAATGGATCGATACGTATAAAATGAAAGAAATCAGCGCTGTACGAAATTATTTTGATAATACAAATTATGGAAAGGACAATATTTCCTAGTGTATTGTCTATTTAAAATTTATGCAATTGATTGATGCCTTGTTTTGTAACAGATTTAAATTTAATTTTGTTTGCATTTTATATATAGCAGAATGCCGGGAAAAAGGATATTGGTTTTTAAACCATTTATACCATGGGGAGGCAAATAGCGGTCCACGAAGAGATTTTACAGCTCGCAAAGATAGAAAACCAAATATAGAGAAATTATTCTCCATATTTTTGGGTCGACATATATTTGTGAGGTAAGTTTTTCTTGCATGAGAGAGTAAAAACAAGAGTAACTACAGATGCAAAATGGTCGACATTACCTTGCAGGCTGTGATGAGAATTTCAACAAGCATTATCACTCCTAATTTTAAAAAAGTTGAAAAGTGTGACAGGGGGTACATTTGTCTCATTAGACTGATTCTAAAATTAAATGTGCTTGCATCTATCGATAATACGAAATTAGCACGATAAATAAATTAAATAAAACTGCCACACTATTTTATTTAACTTATATTTATTGATTTTTATGATACATGATACAATTTATACCTTTTCTAAGATGCAAAGTTAACTAATGAATGTAATCATTTTAAAAAAGGTGGGGTTCTGCGGTGTGTATCCTCCTCCTTCATAATGTGGCCCTCGAGTCAAATGAATTGCTCACCCACGATTTATATGATACATGAATCTTATTATTCGGCTTATTATTTTTTTTTTGAGGGGGGAGGTATCCATTTTCTGTATTCATACTTTTCCGGGGAGAAGGCACGCGGGGCATAGAGTCACCCCAGGCTCATGAAATCGTTAATTCTGGAAAAACTATTTTATTTGTTACCAATTACCTTGACAGTATTCTTCTATGTGACAGTCTTCATGGGAACTAAAATGTATTCGTCACACATCTTCCTCTTTTTTGAGAGTAGCAAACGTTTTTTTAAAAAAAATCTTAAGGTATTTGTTTTGACTGAGTTCTCCGCGTGACCACTTTTATTCCAAAATATTTTCTATCAACATGCTGTTTTTTTCTCCCTGTGAACAACTGATTATGGTTTATAAATGTAAATGAGCAGAACATAAAAAAGAAATGGGCATCTGTGATTTCTATACAAGGAAGGGAAGAACCTGCTGAAATAATGCATATCATGATCATGATAGTGAAAGTAAATTTGAGAAAATCAATGAACATGAAACGTTTGAGTTGACAGGAAAACTTTCAAATGTTATCTAAAGAACTACCAAGAAAAATATGAAACCATAAATGTACCACAAGATACACGTCACCCTGTCAAAAAAGCAAGCAAGAAAAAGTTCAACATGCTATTTGTCGATCACCAGAGGACAATAAAACTACTACAAGTTGAAAAAATATTTGTTTTACCAGCAAATAACATTCCTATAATATTAGCGAAAAGTGTTTAGGATTTGTGTCCCTTATTAAAGTCATGCACATTTGAAATTTCTTGGTTCAGTTTGATCGATATTTTTTCTCAAATTATCAAAGAAAAATTGAAAAGTCCTTAAAAGTAGGTAAGTACTCTTACTCTTAATTAAATTATTCACTGGAATCACGATTTTTATCGTGTACAATAAAAAATGATAAAAAAAAAAAGATTGGGGCGACTCAGTCACCCCGTGCGACCGTTAACGTTAGTATCGAGTGCGCGCCTGCTCTCTGGTTAAAGGCCATCAATGAACAAAAAATTAAAAGACATCCATTAAATATTTAACTACGCCATTATCCGTCACAATACAGTACAAAAATATTCATGCAATAAAAAATAAATAAAACTTCCCAAACACACAAACTCAAAGTGTTCAGGTAACTTATTGTTAAAGTTACCGAGTCAAAACATTTCTAAACTAAAAAAGAATTTTTACCCCATCCATTTTGTACAGTTAAAGATTTTTAAACTATTGCTACCTAACAGCAACAAAAAATGCACAGTAAAGAGAATGCGATAGATGCTTTAAAAAAAAAAGAGAGAGAAAGAAACTTATTTATGAGTCGCGTATTTGTATTGAGAATAAGGAAGCATCTTGAACACTGAATCGTTTTTTCTGACAATGGAGGTTAGAGTCGATTGTGGGAAATTCACCCACGACTCTTCGTGTTGGAGGAGACGCGAACATCAAGGCAGTGGTGAAGTTCCCAGGGTCATACAGCCTCTTTTCTCTGTTCTCGAAAGAAATTCGGACATCGAACAGATGCCTAGAACAAAACATCGTTTGTCAAAGATTTTTACTACCGTATGCAGAAATCTCTTTGCGTAGCATTCATATCTTCGGTTAGGAGGAAGAGCAGGAAGTAAAATTCGAAAAATAGTGGAAAAAGAAAGTGAGTTGAATCTTAGTATTGTATGGAATAAAATAACACAGAATAAAGTATTGCTCTAACGTGAAAAAATAATACAAGTTTTGGAGAAAGTTGAATAAGCGATTGAAATTCTTGTGGCCCATATTATAAAAACGTATACAGAACTATTTAAGTAAACTCATCTGTGATATTTACATTGAAAGTAATTCTATTCGTAATTAGGAGAAAAGTAAAAAAAAAATTCCACCGGCCAAACGATCAAAAAAAAAAAAAAAAAAAAATCAGCTACGAATGACTTAGAAAGAAATTAAAGAACAGGAATATTAAGAACCTTGTTTTAAGTATGAGTACAGAGTAATTGATTGATAGACTGACCATTAATAATATAAATTATTAAAAATTGTTCTGTGCAATATTAAGAAGTGGATTCTGAATTGCGTTAGAAGTTTCGAGTGCATTCAGTAAATTTCTTAGTATAAAAAATTACTTAAATACGAATAAACTAATGATTTTTAAAAACTTTTTAATTTGATTAAGGTTCAACGAACCTTCCTTCTGTTTGATCTATTGTTTATTAAGGTAGCACCCCACAGCAACACGAGAGCTATCGGAGACAAATCTTGACATTTTGAAATACGGTCAAGTGACTGAACAACCCCCAAGCTGTTCATCCCACTCCGCATCAATTCCTCTTCACGGAGTGTCTTAAGCGGCAAACCGCCTTCAGTAAACACATTTAAGTAATTGATATACGCCCCCTATCCATCTTATTTTAAATATTCCACAATGTGAACGTTTGTTGTCAGATACACTAGGAAGGGATGGATGGCTGCGATAGCCAAGTGGACACAGTCGCGAGCTCGTGGCCGGCGTTGTCGGGTCGTGGGTTCGAGTTCGGGAACAAGTGAGTGGGTGCTTTTTGACGTCCAACTGCAAAACATCCCGAAGGTTAATGGCAAAGGACCTCATAATTTTGAACAACGGTCGAGTGACGAGGATAAAACCGGGAGGTTTTTCGAGCCGAGGCAGATTTAACGAGCTTCAACCCCTCTACACGAAGGGTCTTCAGTGGCATTAGGGTTCGAATTCATGACGCACTGGCGACGAGCTCGTGGTCATGACCACAAGGCTACCGCATCCACTTAGAGCTATTAAAAACCATCCATACAGATGGCTGCTGCGCGTTAAATCTGTTGAAGCTCGAAATCCTCATGTCGTGAAATGATGGAAAATGAGGAAGTCCCAGCTCAGGTAATGTCCACTACATTTGACCGTGCTTGAAATTACAAGGTCCGTCGCGCTAAAAGTCTTTGCGTTGCTACGAAATAACAACAAGCAATGGAGTCAATGTTGTGAAATAACTGAAGTTTTACATACTGCATGCTTCAGCCTAAAAAAATGATGTTAACTTTCAATATTTTAATCTAATAATTAAGAAACATTTCAAAATGTTCAAATCCCGCACTCGTTTATATTTTACCGAAACAAAACGCATCGATACGTCATTTAAATGGAATTAAGAAATCTTTGATGTTTATACCCATCGTAACCTGAAATTTTTGTAGCTCACTCATTTTCTTGTGAAAATAACCTGGACTCCTCACAAGTTATATTATCGATTTAGTTAATCGCAAAAAGTTAATAGTGTCATTTCGCGCGCATAGGGGAAAAACTTCAAAAAAGACATTAAATTATTATGTTCAATAAAGTATATAAAAAAAAAAACTATGAATTTTCTAAAAAAAAAAACTCTAATATTTTTCCTCATTTAAATTACAGAGACTGGGTGATATTTATAGGCAAATAGATATTTTTGGTAGATTTCTGCGCTCTTTGTGGTATGCTATAATGTTACAAAATTCAAGATCATAAAAAAATGACAATAAGAACCCACGAGAGATTAAAATAACTAAAAACTTTAAAATATATTAATTATCAGATTTATCAAATTTTATTTAAAATATTAATGGCGATCAAAATGAAGTCATCTTACCTAAAAACAATGAAATATATATATATATATATATATATATATATATATATATATATATATAATGCGCCTCGTTATTCCAACCTGAACCTATGCAAGCTTAAAGAAACATGTTTAAGAGTTCAAAGATAAGATATTGATCAACAGTAAAAAGAGATTTTATAGTTAAATTTCATTTTTAACTGTAAGGATTATTCTTCTTAATAATAAATGAAAGTTTTTTTTAAATTAGAAGCACTATTTAATAAAAATATATATAAATAAATACCATATACCGTTCTTTATAGAAAAGAGCTTTGCTTTTAAAAATTAATTACTTGTTTCTTTTAAGGTATCCGACTACGTTCGGAGCCTTGATTTTGCAAAAGCGTGTAAATGGATAATATTTGTGATATTTAGTGTCACTTAGATTAGAAAATGTATATAAAATTGTTTTAAGAATAATATTACAATAAAAATTTATTTAAATGCAATATTTTGACAAAAAATGAATATAGAATGACCCATTTTCAAAATTTTCTCCTTTTGGAAAAAATACTTTTATTATAATATTTTGCCTGTATATAACTCAGACCTCTGTACAGAGGCTCAACTAGAATTTTTCAAATGTATAACTTAGAAGTGGATTTACCCATGTTTTACGACAACAGAGGGGATAAATTTTAAGAAAAAAACGCCGATAATTATTTCAATGGGTTGTAACTCTGAAAATAATGGGAATTTTTCAAAAATCATAGTTGAGCCTCTGTACAGAGGTCTGAGCTATATACAGGCAAAATATTATTATAATAGAAGCATTTTTCACAAAAGGAGAACATTTTGAAAAAAGGTTATTCTAAGTTCATTTTTTGCCGAAATATTGTATTTAAATAGATTTTTATTGTAATACTATTCTTAAAACAATTTTATATACATTTTCTAATCGAAGTGACACTAAATATCATGAAAATTATCCATTTATGCGCTTTTTTTAAAATCACGGTTTCGAACGTTGTCGGATACCTTAAAATGACTGAACAAATATTATACATGAGCAAATATTTCCTCAAGTTTCCTTTGTAATAAGACGACTATATATCCTAAAATTAAACAATGTTGTATAAATATTATAAAACGTTCTGTTTTACATTGTTAAATGCACCACTTCTACTGAAACACAAGTTCCTGACAACAGTTAATCAAATTTTATCAGAACCAAATGTCCGCCCCGCTCAAAGGCATCCGGAATGAAACCCTTGAATGACCGGACGAAGCGACGACAATTACGTCGCTGAATACGCCGCCCACAAGAACTGTGAAACCCCATAATCATGCTTCGCAGCAGTACTTGGAGGGAAACCCTTCGAATACTACATGTATGGACAGCCCCGGGATCTTAATGAAATGCTATGTGATGCATGTTATTGTTAGAGCACTGTTTCCGATTGTGGAAGCCCTTCGTGATCCGCCAAATACATCAAAGGTCAGCCTCTTGCTCCAGATAGGCTTGTAGTAGAATATACACAGAATTGCATTTAAAAGTTAAGCAGGTTCCTCGTGAATATTTGTTTGAGTAGCCAAATCAGTTTTATTCATTCCACCGGACAATAGTATTTTAATACACAATTAAATTACTGCAAAATGATGAAAATAATAATTAACATCACTATTTCCAATGGAGTATATTGTTTCAACAATATGATGGGGACCAAAAAGAAATTATTACACTAGAGCAGAGTTTCTCAAACTGTGGGGCGCGAGCATATTGAAAAGTCGAAAATAAAAGATTATTGAAAACAATTATTAATTTACTAAAAGTATACAAACAAAATACATTCTGACTAATAAAAAATACATTTATAAATATATCAGTACTGATCGCAATGTATTTTATAATTAATTTAACAATACTAAGTTAAGAACAAGTTTAATAATTACCAGTGACCGACCCCATGGTATTGTCATATATAAAATTATATTTAAAAATTAACACTTATCTTGATAATTTTTACGATTTATAATTAATCCCTTAAGTGCCGATTAAAAAAATTTCGCTACTCACTAACCAATTCCACCGTTTAAAACGTAGGCCTTCGTCAACATGTATATGGTGCATTAGCGGGGAAGGAATAAATAAGAAAATCCTCTGAAATAAGTAAATCGTTAGCAAACACTGTCAAGGTCATTCTATTGCATTCCAAAGCCTTCGGAATAATTTCATAGATAGCAGCTCACAGAAAAGATCGTACTTCACAAAGACGTATATATACGTCCTGGGCAATTAACGCACTGGCTGAGCGAGACGTTTATATACGCCGGTGGCACTTAAAAAATTAAAATCGTATTGTAGCTTTAGCGTCAATGTATAGTATTATTGAATTCAATACATTGTTATTGTATGGAGGGGTGAGCGATGAAAATTATGATTGAATATTGGGGCGCAAGTATTGAAAGTTTGAGAAGCACTACACTAGAGTCCCAAAAACGCCAGGTTATCGAGAATGGGGTTAAAAAGAATAAGTACGAATGTTTTCCCTCAGAAAATACTGTATCGTACCTGTATGTATTGTTTGCTCGAGAATACAGCAGAAAACAAACTGCCAAAATACCCTTAAGCAAAGGAAAAGTAAGTTCTTTATGAAGATGTAATGCATTTACTACATGAAAATGAAAATTAGTGAATGCATAGTATACAGTAATTTACCTGATCAGACACACCTCAGAACAATACGTTATGAAGGCATAAAGCTGTCAAAAATGAAAATTAAGTACCCGACTTTGCAAAAACTGGCAACATTTTTTTAAAAGAAATGCGTAATGTCCTTTTGTCTTCTGCACTACACTGTGCGTTTTGCTGCTTCATCATGAAGACGACGAAAGAATAGTAAGTAGGTTACCGACGTTCCTTGTAATTAAGAATACAGAAGGACGGTTTCGACAGCCTTTAGTCCGTCACTATGTGATATTTTAGGAGTTTGTATAGTGTCCTCAACGTTAACGTCTTCGTCATTTTCCGGAATTTTTTCATTAACTATGACAGCAGCAATATAATTTCTGCATCGAACTAATGTCTTCCTCGGAATCGTTCTGTAACAGCTGTTCGACATCATTTTTCGACCAGCAAAGGTGTGACCGAGTTATCCGGACTGCCCAGTTTTTGGGACTCTACTGTATAAAGTATATATAAATCGTCTTTTTTTTTTAGTCCCCCATTCCAAAATACTAGAATTCACTTTAAAGTAGAGCTTATATTATGTTAACGATGCACTGTTTGACATAACAGAATAAACTAAATCATATTAATCAATCATGCACACACACACACACAAACTCTTCTAGCAAATCAATTTTTTCATATTGTTTCAGACGTCAACGATTTCTTTCGGACATGTATGCTTGTGTAAATTTAAAGTGAAAAGGCTATTCAATTCCAATCTTACGTTGGAAGGGGATTTCTTTGAGAAGCGAGGAAGAAGGCTTAAAATAACTCAAGTTCCTAAAAAGAACAGGAATAAATCAACGATGTTTTACTTAACTTTGCATGGTTTCTTTCTCACAGTATTATACATACATACGAAAGTAAACAAAAAAAAAGGAAACGTTACAGCTCATTTAATACAATGTTTGACGGTGTTGAAAGTTTCAACCTTGAAAAGTTACTGTCGAAAAACAGTTATAGTGATTTCCTTTAAAATGTTGCTCTTCTTTTAATCGCATTTTCATTTGAGAGATGGGTGTGCTGTCCTTTCTGGGCCAAGCGACTGGCGCCATGCAGCTGAATAAGCAAAAACTCGGAGACATCGTTGCAGACTTCAGGAACACAGCTACTTTAATGGGAGTTTAGTTTAGTACGTATGTGTATGTGTGGATTTAGGCACGAGAGAATGAACCTTAACGCTTTTTGTTCTAGATCATTCTTTACCTTAAACGTAAAAGCAAGCGGGAAAAAAATTAAGAAGTTGGCTCTTTGATCTGAGTCATTTATCATTTGGTCAGGGAATTTCGTCAAGTACATCAGTGTGCAGCTTAATTTGCTTGAAATGCACTCACTATAAGACGAGTTTTAAAGTATGTTCCAACCATTTTGAGCGCAGTAATTTTTCATTCACAGCTTCATGATGATGTTTCTCATAAATACAATAAGTACATAAGAATTTCCAAAACAAGCAAAAAGAAGAAAAAAAACTTGATTTGACAATTTTGATAAACATACAGACTTATTTCAGCAAAAAATTGTTTAGGGGCATGATAATAATACTGTGTGCAGAATGTCAGCCATATTTTTGTGTGGTAAAATGATAAATTCTTAATCAATTACTCGCAATTATAATTTTCAGATACATGCATTAACGAAAAAAGTACTTATAAATGTATGATAGAAATCACTTTTAATGTTTCCTTCAGGTATTCAAACGGCTGGAAAGAAATGGGAAAACGCGAAAATTCAGACGAATTACACATTTGTTTTCAGGTATCTACGCACAAGCACGCAAAAGACTTTAATTATGATTAGAAAACACACTCAACAAGCTCAGAAACGAAATAATGGAACTGAAAGTTACAAAGAATCAGTCACGCGTTGTTCTGAGTTACGAAATACAGAAACCACACTCGACAAGGCAACAGTAATCACAAAGGACCTTGCGCATAAACACTAATCGGGCATTTTTAAGGATGCGCATCGTTGAAAGAGTTTCGGGAAACAGTTAACAGGTGTATAAAAAGATATCACTAATGTATTGTTCAAGTGCTCACCAATCAGCAGCTTCCTTAAAAAACATTCGCCAATAGAATTCAAATGGCACTCCACCTTTGTCCGTTAAACGGTAATCACTCAACCGGCAAACTTAGCTTTCTATAATTTGCCATTTTGTCAAAAATGAAGAATCGTGTCTGAAGGCAACAATTTTCTCGTTAATGTGATAAGAGTGCTAAGGTCGTGGAACGGGAATCCAAGTTATGTGTTCACCTTCGGGAGAAAAAAGTAATAAGTAAAAAAAATTAGAGGTCAACCTGCCATTTGTTGCTCGCGAAGGGGATGACCACACCACACAAGTGGGGAAACCCAATTTCTTTTCCAGTTTCGAATCTACAGAAGCGTGGCAATTTCAGTGTAGCAACAGATGGAATCAATTTTAAAAGATTACTCACGTTAGATAAGAACTCATATTGTTGTAATTTTAAATAGGCTACGTTAAAAAAAAAATTGCACCACATTAACAAAAAAGAATGAATAATGAGTTTAAAAAAATCAGGTCGTAAATCTTAAGAGGAATTTTAAAAAATAGTTAAATGAATAGCAGACGAGCAAAAAATTTAACAAAATTTATTCTAATTCTTTTCCGCGTTCCCTTTTGCAATTTATGTATTAAGAATGAACAATACAAGAACATTTATTTGAAATGAAAAACAAAATTTATCTACATCTTAAGAAGATAAAAATAAATATTACAAATGTTCAAAAAATCCATTTCAAGCATAAGGTAAAAGATCATTGAAACTTAAGTCAAACTAAAAAGGGAATTTTCAACTCAATAGCTATATATTAAAACGGCGATTTTATTTCTTTATAAAATTTTTAAAATTTATTGGGGCAAAAAAAGTATTGATAGAATTCCTAATTATTGTACTACTGTCTAATAAATACTCCTGGGTTGCTGTTTTTTTACTGAGAGAGCAGTTTTAAAATGTGCAACAGGAAATAAAATTTATTAAATGAACTATAGGCAACGTGCAGGTAAACAATTTTGAGTTTTCATAGGTATAAAAAAATGTACTATATTTATAATACAGTTGTATTGTAAATACAGAAATATCACAGTATATATACAATAGTATATACAACATGTATACTATAAACAGCAATATTATGGTTTAACAAATACAGCAAAATTTATACGGATTCGCTTTTTTGTACATGAGCTGCAAGTGTCCAAATATTATCAAAATGCGATAAGTAAAAATACAAATTCGTGAATCCTCCTATTGAGTTTACTTTGTAATTGCGCAAATTTATTTGCGATTGTGAAATAAGCATAGGTAGTACGGTAAAAAAAAAAAAAAAAAAAAAAATAAAATTTTTAAATTAACAATTCTAAAAAACCACATCGACAAAGAATATTAACAAAATACTCAAGAAAAACAGCAAGAATTTCAATAAATACAGAAAACCAATTAGAAACATATATATATTCAATTTTTTAACAGCCATAAATAAAACCTTTTCTATGTAGTGCTCTCATTTGAAAATAAAATAAGGAATAATACTAGCAAATACACTCCTAAGTTAATAAATTTAGAATACTCATTTGAAAATAGAGAATTTTCATTGATCTGTTTTTCATGAAACCCGAAACTAGCGTAAATGGAGGAAGGACTACAGCTCAGTATTTATTTCACTAAAAAAATTAACTGAAATGCTTAAGGAAACATTATAAGTTGAAAAAAATCCATACCTAGATTAATTATTCTTTAAATTAGATTATTTAAACATTATAATGAAAATAATCATTTGACAGTAGTCTCTATAATATAACATCCTTCCATGAGGGGTTCTTCAATATTTTTTATACGTATGACATTATATATTTCCGTACACACATACATTTGGGAAAAAAATACTACAAAAGATGTCAACTAGTATTGAAAAGAGGAAAATGCATTTCAAACGTTACGAAAAAATATGTTTTATTTTAATGCGCGGTTTCTTTTACCTTTTCGGTTTTTTTTTTTTGTTTTTTGGTTTTTTTTCGGCACTGCGTCCTTAAGGAATACAACTCATCAAAGTTACATTCAAAGAAAAAACCTCAAGTCCCTCAGATTTGAAATGCGGTTCTTCAAAAAGGAAATCGGACCTGTTGAAACTGGGAAACAAACAAAACTTCAGGACTTTCAACAAGCAGGTCTTTTCATGCAAAAATTTCTATTTTTCTGTAAAGCCAGAAAAAAAATATGCAATGCTTTGTATCCAAATAAAAGAGCTTAGCCTCTTTTGGATATTCATATTAAAATCCAAACAAAATGATCGTTTTGAGTTTGAAGGCACACAGAAATTAAATTTGAAATTAATGTCCTGCACTCTGAAAATAATATTCAGGTTAATATAGGTTTGCAAATAAATCGGGCAAAAACTCGAAACAACTTATCAAAAACCTAATCTAATTAATACGAAATGCCTAATTTCAATGCAATCCGATTTCCATTTCCTACCACAAGAGCAAACACATTGGACATGCAGAAAACCCATCCAATCAAAGTCAAAGGTCATCCAACAAGCATTAGTCATTAACCGGCTTCCTGAAATCTAGAAAACTTGAATGATTTATATATACTGCAGGTCATTAAAATTGCAACACCATGAAGGAGGAGTGACGTCAAATTTGCAAGAAATGTCCAGGAGTCTAATCTTAGGAAGCCTCTGGGCTCTAACTCACTTAGAGTTAGTTGGAAACTGAGTAAGACATGGACTATTTATGTAATGTAAAATAAACTTGAAAACAAACGTATAGCGATAAAATTACAAGGTTTTTAATACTAATGCAAACTGACAACAAATATAACAAGCAGTTTTACAATCACCTTTTGAGTTCTAATTAATCCCAAAAGAAGCAAATAAAACGTTTAAGACGGAGGTAATGACGCAGAATTGCTAAAGGAATGTTATATGTACATCACAAATCAAAAGCTGAAATAATATGAAAAGAGAAAATAAAGCATATTTAGGGAAATTTTATAGTTTTGCACTAGCAAAGAAATGTAGAAATGGCTCAACAATTGTAAGGATTTTTATGAATACCTTTTATTATCGCTCAGCAAACAGAAAACAAATATAAAAGATCAAAAACGTTCTTCTGTAGATTCATAACTGCTGCAAGACAAATATTTCTCTTAGGTTATAATTTCCCAAGTATGTTAAAAAACATCGTTGAGAGCACAATACTTTAGAATTGCCACATAACTTTGAAGACAATACCAGAAACAAAAATTCATTAAATCGAAAACCAACAAAAAAGTTTGCTTGAAGGATTATCTGAGGAAAAATTAATGCGTGTGTCCAAGCGCTGCAAAGATTTCGACATATATTATTTTATTTAGGCATCATTTATCCACACAATTTTACTTTTATATTTGGACACTTTCTCTTTTCATTAAAATACTTTGCAATTTCCAAATCAAACGTCATAGCATTACAAATATAGATGAGTAATTTTTAATAAAAAGTTAGTTTTCTATTTCATGTACATTGTTCCGGGAGATTGAATAACAGAATGAATTTTATATTTCGTTTTAGTTTCAAACTAATTGCTGAAATTACGCAAGCAAGGGAAATTACGAACGCAAATGAAGAGTGAAATAAAACTGCGTAGTGTAGTAGCAAAGTTTAAATAAGATTGATGAATGCAAGGACTGCATACAAATGTTGCGACGGTTGAAATCGATTTTAAACTAAATGTTATTATTCCTTTCTAATTTACTAATGTACGAGAATTTGATACGAACGCGTTTTGAAAGATTAAACAATAATATAATCGAATAGAAATTTCACTAAATTTTTAATTTGGATGCGTTGCATGTTAAGCATTGATAAATTCAGAACCGATAAAAAAAAGCAACAACAAAAAAAAATCGTGTTTTGCTGATTAAAAAAAATATGAAGACTCAAAGAGAGAGAGAACACGCTTATGAATTTTTTTTAAATATAAAAATAAGAAATTAAAAAAAATAATAATAAAACACTTTATAATTAAAATCATTAATTATCAATATACCCTGAAAGAGAATACGTGTATCTCTCACAAATCTAATTAAAATCTGTTTTCAAATAATCATCAAAAAAATTTTTTTCACGTTCTTTTTTTTTTTCAAACGAACTGTACTGAGAAAAGAGAAGGGGGAGATATTTCTTGATATCACATTCCACCACAAAAGCTATTTACAAAAAAATGCCAGATATTTTGATTAAAATTTCTGTAGCAAAATACCTCGCTGAATGTAAAACTCGATGAGTGATCAGATAATTCCCGAAATTAAAAAAATAATAATTATTATTTTAAGTCTTTTTTTTCTTTGGTCCATGAAATAGTTTGAAAATTTCTTAAAAATAAAGACAAATAGGAATTAAGGTATAATATTTAATTCATTAAGTAATAAGATTCACTGGTAATATGGTTAAGAACTATATGCCATTCTTAACCGTTTTTTGGATCAGCACCCTGTGACGGGCTCATCGCGTTTTCTACTAAAAACTCCTCTTGGGTTCTTTGGGGCCGAAAAAGGCAAATTCTTTCCAACCAACTCCAGAAGCGAAACGTGAATATGCAAGTTAGAAACCTTTTAAATAGCAGAAGTTTAACGTAAGCGTATGACCTATTGGGAAGTGATTGAGTTTAAGCGCGTGAACTGAAAGAAGAGAAGAAAGCCGTCATTGAGTGTGAAGCTTTCCGTGACAGAGCGATCAAGTCAAGGTGGATACTATTCCACGCGAGATAAACAAAAGATATTTAGGATCTGAGAGGATTGCGGTTAAACAGGAGATTAAGGTAGGATAATTCTGTTATCTATTAAGACTGTGTATAAGTTGAGATTAGGAATAGGCGGGAATATAGTGATTAAAGTCGCGCTTATTTGGTAATACGTATAGTGTGTTTTCTCACCTCAGATCCGCTAAGTTATAATATAAATATTATCATTGTTAGTGTTTAAGTTAAGATCTTAATAAAGACATTTTAAGATCATGGCAACGCCTGGTTCTTCATTCACTCCCACACCTCTAGGTTACGAAGATAACTTAGAAGTAAGGTATCACCCACGGGAGAATACCTTACAACCCCTATAAATCTTATAAAGCGATTTCGCGCCCTGTTTAGAATATGAGATTTTTGCAGTAATATTTCTTTTTGCACTCCCAAACATCAACACGAGCAAAACAACAATACGCGAGATGTTCTGGAAAAATTTCTTAATTTGAAAGCTTAATTAAATAACGAGGACAACATCTCAGTTCTCCCCCTCAGCCTTTACCCTATATCCACGGGAGGAATTTGAGGCCAACTTAATGTGCATGTGAATGTTTATTAACGTCGCACTATAAAGCAACGCTATTGGCAACGGACCGTGTAATTTTGAACTTCGGTCAAGGAACGAGAACGACATCTAAGATTTGACATACATCAGCTCCTCTACACAGTGGGTCTTCAGTGGCACTAGGATTCAAATTCATGACACGAGATCGGGATCATAACCACTAGTCTACCGTGACCACCCTAGAATTGTGGCGACAGGCTCAATTATTCAAAATGGTGCTGAAACAAAGAGAATATACGCCTCGTCTCTGAAGCATTCCTGCTCATAGAGTTCACGACCACTGGGGAGGTCAAGACGATTCGTTAACAACCCGAATGACTTTGTTATATTTATTACTGGTGGGTTTTCCATTTTTTTTTTAAATGTACACTTAACCCTATCCCAGTTTCGCCCGTACGCCGTACGGGTACAGTGTTTGGGCCACTAATGCTTTGCCCGTCCGACATATGAGCATTTTTTTTTCCTCTCATTTGTACTGTTTCGCCCGCATCTTTTCAATTTTTAATATTAATTTAGTTCGTTGATGGTGATAGTTGTTCATTAAAAGAGATTAAGTAAATGTAATAAAAATAACTAAAGTTTTTATACTTTTTTTTATTTACAGCCCTAAGTGTAGCTTTCATGTTAAGCATTCATGTAGAGAAGAAAGCCGACTTGTATGGAAAATACTATTATTTTCAAGAAAGTTAAAAAAAATTTCAAAATGCTGAAAAATATTAAAAATGGTAATTTTAATAACATTTTCCTATTTAAAATTATAAAATTAATTGAAAAAGCCAAAAAAAAAAAAAAATCACAATTTTGGGATCGAATTTTAGAAAAAAAACTGTTAAGGGGTTAAAAAAAAAGTCATTTCAAATCTCGTTTCAAAAACGGCATGAGGTATAAAATTGAATTAACAGTATACCACAACAAATATAATGCACAATGGCTATTCATTTTAAAGAACTATAGGCCATTGAAAACAGAAATTATAAAAGCACACTCAGTACTACTTACGCGTATTGATACATTGAAAGATTTTCAAAAATTTTACATGAAACAAACTGATATAAAACAAGAAGTTATCACTTTTTGTGCTTCTCTATGAAAGAATTTTCTAGAAAAATTTATTCAAAAGGAAAATGTACCTTTTATTTAAGACTTGCATGTAAAGCTAAAATTTATCGCAGAGTCATGCAATAGTAAAATAAAGAAAAAATTAAATTAATTTAAAAAAAATTTTTTTTCTTAAATTGAGAGACAATATACACAATGGAAACAAGCGAGGAAAATTGCACACAGTTAAGCACACGCAACAGTATTTTTATCTGAAAATAAAATTTCTGGAAAAAGTCGGAAAAACAATAAATTACTTATTTTAATGAGTTTCAATCTTCACGAGACGTGAACATAAGGAATTCGCGTGTCGGAAAATTTATACAAAAAGTTTGGAGTAATAATTCAAACGTAATAAAAAGAAAGCTTATTTCAGACAGCCACAATTAGAGTTAATTTGATAGTTAGAATATATAAATTTATCAATGGAAATTAAATGCATTTAATAGCAATAAAGTATTCAATTATATTATAATAAAAAAATATCAAAAAATAAACTTTGACCCCTTAACTTCCACCAGCGCAAATATCCTTTTTTCTAAATCGGTTCATTAAGTGCCCCGGACGTAGATATACGTCTTTCCGAAATATAATCCTTTTCTTTGGGCTGCTATCAGAAAAACTTTTCCGGAGGCTTTGGAATACAATAAAATGCCCTTGACAGTGTTTGCACAAGATTTACTTATCTCAGAGATTTACTTACGTAAGGCACTGCGAATGTGAGTGAGTGAGTGAGTGAATATTAACGTCGCACTGTTCAGCTACACGAGGGCTTTTGGCGACGGACCACGTAATTTTGAACCATGGTCAAGTGACGTGGACGACACCTGAGCTGGCACCTCCCTCTCCTAACTACCACACCAACGGGAGGACGTTTCAGCTCTCGACAGATTTAACGTGCATCGCTGCCCTACACGGCGGGTCTTTAGTGGTACAGGGCTCGAACTCATGACATGCCTGCCATGATCCGATACCTTAACCACTGGGCTACCGCAGCCCCCAAGGCACTGCGAAGCCAATATCGTAACTTTTAATCGACAATTAAGGGGTTAACCAAAAAATTGACAATACAAGTTATCACTATAATTTAAGTTTTTTTTTCATCTAGTGGGTTTGTGCACCAAAAGTAAAATAAGGTAAGATTATATAACCTTCGCCCTTTAGCGCAGTGAAGGACAAATTGAGGCCCGCCAAAATATTCTATCTAGCTCACCAGGGGCGGGTAACTATGTTAGAGATATATCTCACAGTTTCATCCAATAAAATTGTTCTTCACTAGTGCGGTCACAATAAGAAAAATTTATTTTTTAACTTGACTAATTCAATAATATCCACAATCAAATAATTATCTTACGTAAGAGTTAAGGAAAACCAAATGATACTGCATACTTAAGGGGACCTTTCTGTAAGTGGTTAAATTCAATTGGAAATTATAAATACATGGTTTCCAAAAATTATGCAAGGAATTTAAAAAAATCGCAATGGCTGATAAACATACTCCGAAATCCTTGAAATTTGGGTATGTTAGAAATAGAAGCAAACTGCATCGAGTAACAATAATATGCAAAAGAGCGGGTGTTGTCATCGCTTTGCGTAAATACGATACGGCTGAAAAACAGCTGTTTAAGAGAGAACCGCTGTTCAATAAATGGTGGTATAATAAATGATTTAGAAACAGCTAAAGTGTAAAAGCTAGTTCGAGGTGACATTTTCCAGCAGAATTGCGTCATAAAGCCATAGGCCAATTAGAAGCAAATCAACGATAGTTTGACGTTACAAGATGGCTAAATGTCAACCGTTCCCTTGACAGCCGATTGTAAACCCGGTTTCTAACTATTGGTTCAGCTCCTCGATTGATTAATGTCGCACGGCGATACAGCACAAAGGCTACTGCCGACGAACCACGCAATTTTGAACCATAATCAAATGACGAGGAAGACACTAGAGTTGGACTCTCAAACGTTCAAACCACGCCTACTAGGGGAACCTGAGCATGCAGCTTATTAAAAATGTATCGAAGGTAGACCTAGATTTACCACTGCTTCATATTATCCGTACTTGCGACTTAGTGTACGTCTCAACAAGACTGCCATTTCATCTCACCTTAGACCACTGCTTATTTCTGTTACAGGAAGGACAGTATCATTCGCGACAGTACGTAGAAAGCTGCATGAAGGAAATAAGCAACTGGGTTATACTTCCCGTTTATTTTCCGACCCGGGAGGTAGCCCTTGTCATTGGCATGTAGTTATGTAAAGTGGACTGAAAATCAGTGGAAGTCTGTTTTGTTCACTGATGAGTCCTGCTCTGCTATGCTTTGCAGACTTTTTCTCGACGTGTTTGCATACGGAGATAAGATAATTACCGTCTAACATATTGGAAAGAGACACCTATGCAATAAACGATGTTCTTGAATGGTGGAAGAGGGGTAAGAGAACAGACCTGTATACGTTGCCACATAGAATTAATTCTGAATATTCACAGGTACAGCAACGACATACTAGATCCTATTGTTCACCCGTATGCTGCCGAAATTGGTGATACCTTCAAAAATTCAAGCAGATAATGCTCGTTCTCACACTGTTCGTCTCGTACATGAATTTCTTAAAGAAGAAATTATAATCTCTCTTAATAAAATGGCCAACACGTTTTCCCGACCTTAACTCAATAAGCATGCGTAGCATGTTCTCGGTAGGTATGTTGCTAACCTCCAGTTCCCTCCAAAACCCTAAAAGGGCTTAAAACTCCATCACGTGATTAATGGGCATTACTGCCCATACAACTCATTGGTAATACAATAAATAGTATTTATTATACATTGCTGTCCTGACTACATTATTGATCAGAGTGACCATACTCATCATTGAGAAAATTTGAATTTAATTTAAATGTCTGAATTTAGGACATTTTACGCTCTTGTTTGGTATCACAAAATATAAATAATATGCATAACATTTTTGTGTGCTTTTTTAATTACTGGTGGTATAATTAGTCTGTCACAAGTTTTCAATTTGTTTTTTAACTTTTGAAACCTAAATTTCTTTTTTCAAGATGAGAGAGAGAGAGACTTCTTTTTGTGCAATCTATATCATTTTTTTCTGGTAGCTTATTTGTTGTAGTTTGAACTAATTTAAACCGAGAACAAATTTTGTAATTACATCATATGTATAGCAATATAATAATTTTCTTTGGAAGTGGATCATATTTGTATTCATTGATGCTCACGCTGTAAGCAATGCTTTTGAAAAAATATTTATTAAAGGCTGGAGCGGGTTAGACCTCATTGAAGCTATTGTGAACGTCATTTCTTATGTGTATTTATGTATTGCTTGAACTCAAGCCCACACACAACTGTTGTCCAATAATAAACTAAGTAAATTGCATACTTAATTATTTTTTATTGAAATTACAGCAATTAATTTTCTAAGCTTGAATTTAAAGTTAATTCCTCCCTCAAATAGTAGAAAAATATAAGTTGTAAAAATTAAGTGCTAATTTGTGTTTAGCGTAAATGACAAACTTGTCCTAACCTAAGATTAAGTTTTCTCAAAGTCTTCAATAAAAAAAAAAAATGCATAGAAAAAGTCATATTCAAACGCG
Organism: Trichonephila inaurata madagascariensis; assembly: GCA_019973955.1. Classification (NCBI taxonomy): domain Eukaryota; kingdom Metazoa; phylum Arthropoda; class Arachnida; order Araneae; family Nephilidae; genus Trichonephila; species Trichonephila inaurata. Next base: position 824,154 of record BMAV01023577.1, read on the forward strand.
ATTTTTATTACCAGAGTAAGATTTAGTTTAACTCCGATTGTTACTAAACTTTTTATTTTATTGTGTGTCCAGAATTAAAATACTAGATACAAATCCGCACATTCTTTAGTAGTGAAAGTATTTTAAACAAATATTGGCGACGAATAATAGAATAAGATGGAAAAAACTCAAGTTGAAACAACTAATTGCCCCAACGCTTAGAGAACCATTTCGGTACTTCAGTTCCATGCAAAACTTTAATCGATCTCGTTATTTCTAAAGGAATCTTTCCATTAATTAAGATTTCGTACGTTTCTAGATTTGCAAAGTCTTTTGACTGTTTAACATATCAATTAACTTTTTACTACTCTTGTCTAGTTCATTAGCAGCGGGAGTTCAAAAGGATAATGAGAATGAGTATTCAGGGGAGGAAGAAGGATATATATACAAGAGTAGCTTGTTCAGTTCTTCAGGATAAAATATTTCAGAGGTGCGATAGCGCGCAAATGCGAAAGGGGGTTATCGATCTAAAGTGTCCCTGAAAGTTAAGACAAATAGTATTTTGGACTCTTATTTATTTTTTTATTGATCCAAATTAACAGGACTCAAGATAAGTGCATGAAGATAAGGTGGGAAGTGTAATACCAAAATAGGGTAAATGTTAATACTTCAAGTTGAAATGAACGAAAAGAAATCTTGTCTGCTGGTATTAAACTTGTCAGCGAGGAATTCGATGAAGGAAATGTTCTAAACTAAATTTTTTACTCCAATTAAGGTAAAAGAAAGAGAGGTCAAAGTATGTACGGAGATTTTAATGAAAGGACACGGTAAGAATCGATGTTAAAATGGAACTGAAAAACAGTCGATGACAAACAATTTAGATAGATTCCACTGAAAATTTTTCAATTTAGTAAATTTTAAGATATTACTGCAGTGCTTCTGAAACTTTCAATATTTGCTACCCAATTTTCAATCATAACTTTCATCCCGCCCCCCTCCCTACAGTAACAACGTATTGAATACAATAATAATGTACTTTGGTGCTAAAGCTGCGATACGACTTTACTTATAAACCGTACAAATTATCCAGATAAATATTAATTTTTGTATATAATTTTTGTAAATGACAAGCCCATGGGGTCACGAATAAGTATTAAAACTTGTTCTTAACTTAGTATTGAGGAATTCATGGTGAAATACATTGTGCAGCACTGATACACTTATAAGTGCATTATATCAGAGTAAATATGTATTTTATCTTTTAAGTCAGAATGTATTTTCTTTTGCTTCTTTTGCTTTATTTTTTTTCAAATCCTTTATTTCCGAATTTTGATATACCCGCGCCCCCCTTGTAGGATTACCACGCCCCTCAAGGGGGCGCCCCCCCCTACAGTTTGAGAAACGCAGTATTACCATATGTATTTTCGGGTGATAGCTAATGTATATGATGTTATTGTTAACATATGACAATGACTAAGTAATAGTGTGAGTTAATATAGTGGCGCACATAAGGGGAGGGGGGAAGGGGATAGACATTTCTCTATCGCACTTGATTTTTTTTCGATTGACTATAATCTTATGTATAAAGTAAGTAAAATAACTTTATTTTCATTTATTTTATTAATTGATGCTAATAATTTATTCAATTATTATTTTTTACAGAGTTTTGTTCCCGACAATCGATAGAACCAAAAAACAAATATTTAGCGGAGTGTATTGGGGTATGGTAGAAGAACGGTAGACTTTTGACTCTCGACACAAAAATAAAAAAAAAAATGTAAAATAATGCTGACATGGAATTACTACTTTTTCTTGGAAAAATTACATATTTTAAATAAAAGTAAGGACACATGAAGTGAAAAAAGAATACTCATTTATGAAATAATTCTTTTTGATATATTTTTTTTATTTCAACACACTTTAAATTAATAATACCAAAAATATGGTGATAAATTTATTAAAATTAAATATCTTTCAAGCGTTCCGGAAATGAAAAATAAAATTTGACAAGCAATAATCAGCATGGGGAGAACGGAGAAATAAACTTCTTTCTTATGCATCATATAATTTAGTCTAACACACACAACCCGTTGGTGTGGTGTGGTATTTAGGAGAGGGGGGGGGGGGGGCAAAAAAGGGGGGGGTCCACGTCGGCCATGGTGCAAAATTACGTGGTCCGTCGTCAAAAGCCCTCGTGTAGCTGAACAGTGCGACGTTAACATTCACTCACTCACTAACACACACAAACCAAAAGAAAAACATTGCGTATTCACAAGCATTTTCTTGAAACATTTATTGAAATTTATGTTTTTAACTTCATGCTAAAATATTTTTTTTCACGCCAGATATTAATAAAAAACAAATCTATTGTTTTATTATCTCTTAAATTGCGTTGTCTTATCTTTATTGTATAACTTTTTTAAAAAGATAATATTCCGAGTAATACCGGGTAATTCAGCTGTAATTGACTAAAATTTTAACTGACTTTGCTATTTAATTTGCTAAATCGCTTTTTCCACAGCATCTAATTAGCAGTTCAGTTAAATCCATTCAAAATATTATTTAAAAATTGACCCTCATTATCTGTTTTTTAATCCTTCGATCTCGACCGTTATACCAGGTGGTACATGTAAAATAAACAATTGAGTACGGCGATATCATAAGGCGGTATAAGTAAATACAAAATAAGCACGGAAAAGTATAAGAAAATATCGAAAAACACTGCTCCGTTTCATTTCGTATAAACACATAACTCCCCGGGGAAATGAGAAACATAGAAAGAACAACATCCATCAAGCAATGTTTTCATTGTAATATGCATTTTTAATTATATTGCATCACTGCGGAATAAATTTCAGTCTTATAAAATAATTAAATGCGTACAAAAAAGAGGAAATCGGAAAAAATTTACAACCTGTTTACGGTCTGGAACGAAAAAATTTGTAATAACAGATGGTGATGTTGTACAATTGTATTCCCAATTAGAGGCGGAGGAGTGAAGTGTATGACAAGAGAGAGAGGAACGTATGAATGTCTGTGTGAGAGTAAAGTTTGTGAGTTTGTCATGAGGCGTGAGGTAATTTAGTTTTAGTAGTTGCAATAAATAAACACACACACACAAATAAAGTTATTTGTGTTATTAAACTTCCTTCCTTTATTCTTCAATGGAACGACAGCCCAGGGTAGCCCTTGACTTTCCTAAGAATTCCATCCCGGGCTGTCCTGTTCTTGGCTTGACTTTTCCAGTTTCTGACATTAATAGTTTTCAGATCTTTTACCAAACAATCGATCTACCTGAGTCTTGGTCTTCTTTTTCGAGTACCATATGGTCTGGCCACTAAGATCTTTTTCGTGACTCGATTGTCGTCCAATCTTATCAGATGTCCTGAACATTTTAACCCTTGTATTGCAATGAATTTAACAATATCTGGTTCTTTAAAAAGTTTATAAATAAGTTCTTTTTCTCCAAATATTATTACATTCTAAACCTCTAAAAATACTTCTAAGGACACTTCTTTCAAACTTTGTTATTAAACAGTGGAAGTTATTTTACGTAGTAACAGCACCAACAGACTAAAATTTAATTATTCGCAAACAGCATAGAAAATAATGTAAATTTAAGATGTTTTACTGAAATTACCAATCTTTTCATGATGTACCAATAAATTTAAAAGTTGCACAGAACAAAAAAGAAATATAAAACGTTCGTTAACTTTAAAAATGATGTAGTTTTACATATCATCTAGAAAAATCTCTTGTATTGTTTTGACACTTTTACTAACATTATCACAATGGAAAATTGGCCAATTCTTCATTAAACAAACTTTTCCAAACAAGGACATTGTTACATACTTGAACATCATCAAAGAAAATATTCTTATCAATAAGAGATTAATTAAATACTGGCTTATAAAAAAAGAGTAAAGCTTAAGTAAATCTGCAGTTACCCTGTACCATAAAGAGATTAAACATGATAATTAACACATGTCACTCAACATTTAAGATACAAAACAAACACTGAACGTCATTCAATTACGAACAGTGACTAAGCGTGTTCACTTTTGTTATTCCTAGTAAGCTTTAATATACTCGATCGCGAAGAAGCAACTTTTTAGTAAAGAAAGACGTTCCTATCTAATGAAATCTTGAAGATAAAACTTCCATCATTTCGAGGACAAAACTTACAAAAAAGAAGTATTATCTTTCCCATTAAATTTCTTAAGGGAATATTTGCTGGAAGCATTTCTTAATTCAGTTTTTTACTCCATATCTTGAGGCAAAAATCTTGAGCATTTCTGTTTTTTGTGGCAATTATCTCTTTGATCTTATCATAGGTTAAATGCTATTGAACATCAAGCGGTGAAATAAAAATTGGAATAAAATTAATCTACAATTCATTTTATATAAGTCATTCTGAAAAAGCCTCGAATGATTGCTGAATATTTAATATTATTAATGCTTAGTTATTAAATTAGTTCACTAAGTTGTTTTCTTTTCTAATTAATGCATAATTTTTTGCTGTTTTTATCATATTCATTGTATATGCTCTACTAATAATGCTTAAGCGGACAGACCAAATTATTTGCCATACCATAATAAATTTAAAAACAATTGTGGAGGGAGAGAGAGAGATAAAAATAAACTCCACCCTTAAATATAAGATACTCAATTATTTATTTAAATAATTATATATGATCACGGAAAAACAAAAGCATTTGTATTCATAAAATATTCTTTTGTGTGAATCTACTCGAAAGACTAATTCCAAATGCAATTTTACAATTTTTTTAATACATTTGAATAGAAAATAAATTTTCGTTTCAGATAAAATATACGCTTGGATACATAACATAGCGATAAAGAGTAACAGTTTTTATTATTGCTATTCTATACTAGCATACTTAATCCCAAAATTTATAATACATTACTTACAATCAATAAATAAATATGTTCCTTTTCAACAAATCTTCCATTTCGGTCCAAAAACAAAAAAGTATTCAATTGGGGGATTTGAATACACAGACAAAATTCAATTTCTATTACTGAGTCGTATACCGCTAAATAATCATCCAAAGTTTAACCTTAATCTAGGATCAAAAATGAAATGCAGTAGTTATGCGAATAAGTTATTGCAATTCCATAGGGAGTTATTCCATTTCCATTATTCTATTAATACGTTTGATGAAGAGATACTCTTTCTTTCGTTTTTATGAAAATTGCTTGCTTCATTAAAACGAATGTCTTCAATGAAACAAACGAAAGTATTTTCTTCAAATACAACAATTGTAAAGAAGGTAGATAAATCATTACATCGTAAAATTTTACAAACTCCGAAATAATTTTTCAAAACTTTATTTCGTCATTAGATAAAGTTAAATATATACAAGCTACGAGAAATTTATAATGAGAATTCTTAAGAAGACATGAGAAAAATGCAAAGCGCGCGTTTATCTTTTCTGTCACTGACTCGCATAAATAAGTTCATCAATTGTTATTACCGGCGACGGGTGTAACTGGGTATTACCAGTCACAAACGAAAAGCAAACTTTTTAGAGTTATTCAACGACCTTATTTCGAACATCTGGAGCGGTGATTACGAAATTCGCCATGTTCTTTTTTTTTTTATTCTTCTTTTATGTCGAATAAGTTTACTAGAAGAATTATTATACGCTTTCAAATGGTGGTATCCGAGAATTTCATTTTGATGTCACTTATGTCGTTAATTTTAACTTGAAAATATTTAGATGCCCAAATCATTTCCATATGTGGTTACAATTGAATATTCATTTCATGTTTTGAAAAGCTGAGTCAGTTCAGTTTTGTATTTTTTTAAAGAAAAAATCTTGTTATGTCACATTTAGAAATAATGACTGAAAATTTCTCCGGAAAGTAATTATTTAAATTAATAAATGCAAATGAAAAATTATTCATTCGTATTGTCAATTAAAAGTAATGTAAAATTGCTCGATAATGTGAAAAATATACGTTTAAGTAAGGAGAGCTATTGATTAAAATATGGCTATATATATATATATATATAAATGGGATTAATTAAAGATACAGTAGAGTCCCGAAAACCTGGCGCTCGATAACCCAGTAGTCTGGATAACTCAAGCTACATATTTGCAGGTCGAAAAATTATTGCTGCTGTCTCAATCATTGAAAAAATTCCGGAAAATGATGAAGACGTTAACGTTAGGGACACCGTTCAAACATATAAAATATCACACAGAGAGGAACTAAAGGCTGTCGAAACCGCGCGCACTTCAGTATTTAGAGCAGTGGTCTTCAATTTTTTTCAACCCACGTAACCCCTAGAACTATAAGGTGCTTTTTCGAGGAACACCATTCCACACACTTAAAAGAATATATCTTCGAATAATATTGGAAGTAGACAAACATGTTATAGATAATTTTTATTAATAAAGCACACTGTGGGGCACGCTGAATCATATTGGTAGATTGCTTTGGCACGCAACAGCTAAAAGGTTGCAAATCCCTGATTTAGTCTTTGGGCCCCCTAGAATCCTGGGCCTCTCCGCAATGCGTAGGTGTACGTTACTCCACTGGCACGTGCTTTTCCTTTGTTTAAGGGTATTTGAGCAGTTTATTTTCTATTCTACTCTAAAAAAAACAATTCATACAAGTACAGTACAATATTTTCGAAAGAAACACGCGTAATTATACTCTTTTTTAATCCCATTCTCGATAACCCGGCACATTTTCACAAACTTAACCATCCTTTGGTTCACATTAAGCCGAGTTTTCGGGACTCTACTAAACATGTGTGCTACATTTTTTTTTTATTATTATTAAAGAGTACTGATTGATATATTTGCGCTTTATTTCTATTTACGTAATAGAAAGCGCAGCATAAAAAGATGCTTTTATAAAATACTTTATGAGTCCACATTAAAAATATAAAAATAAAAATAAGAATTTTTTTTACTTGCTATAAATAATATAATTATATATTTTAAGTTACACTCTATAAAAAAACCTTTATTTAGAGACATTTTTAACGGAAAGTTTAAACTAATTAGTAAAAATTAAAAGGAAAAAAAAGAAGAAAAAAAAAAAGAAAAAGAACGTATTTTCACTAATTTTTTTACTTCGCATATATAAATTGCATTTGCTTGAAAAAGCTTATGCTTATACATAAGTAAAAAAATAGCACAAAAAAAGATACAGAACCGAAAATAAAAGATATTTTGTAATTTCTTTTCCTTTTAAGATTTTAAATATTGCAATGGATTTAATTAAGAAAAATTTCTTTTTTTCTTTTAAGTAACTTTTATGTAAAAACGGGGGGGGGGGCAGAGAAATCTAATTCAATGTGAACTTTTTATAAATGAGCCAAATAAGAACTTATAAATATCTTCCAGCGTATTAAATTTCATTTTCCACTTAAATGATTTGGGACATTTAAAACGAGATTAAAGAACTTAGTTTTCAATTATGATGCTGCAATAAATACTACAGCATCATAATTCATTGCTTTATTTTATTTTCAAATAAAATAAAAAGCGACGCTTTGTTAAAAACATTTTAAACTGTGTACATAATAAAATCTCGTTAAAATATTTTATATTATCTCTTTTTACAAATTATTTTCAATGAAAATAACTTGAAAAAAAATAGTGTCGAAAAAGTTTCTATTATAAAATATTTATTCTCGAAAAGCAAAGGATTTTTGGTGCAAATATTGTAATATTTAAGTATAATAAATAAGAATTTAATTTTCATACAGGGACATTTTTTAGTTCTTACTTTGCCATGAGTAAAATATTTTGCTCTTATTATAATAACACTTTTATTTAATGAATAATAATTTGATTTTCTATGAGAGGCGAAAATATTTTATTAGAAGTTAATATCAGAACGTATTTGACAGAGATAGATATTTAAATGTACTAATAAATTCATTTCGCTCTCCTCACATGGAACGTCGTGGAATTAAAAAGAATAAAATGCTATATTTCGGGTATCTTCTTTATTATAGGATAGAAACTTAAAATTATACCAAATACCCTAGTCAACTGTCCATGTTAGTCTATGAAAGGACGACATTAATTTAAACACAATTACAGATAAAATTGGATAGACTTTTGTATAAATAAAGCAAACAAATATAGAGAATCTAAAATAATTTTCTAAAAAAATTACCTTTCTTTTTCAATTCCTACTATTAGTTCACTTTCTCCCTATAGTATATATCTTGTTCAAATTTTCAATCGTAAATAAAATACTTTCTATTCATCCACTCAAGTTCACATGATCATTTTTTTAAGCTTGTAGTGGATGACACTTGATGTTAATATAGTTTTTTTTCAAATATTAATTCATTAATTTAATTTAATTTTTTAATTTTAAATTTACTCTGCGTTATTTCTGTCGAAGTTATAACCAGCTGCAACAGAAAGCGCCAGTACTTTTTCCTTACAAAATAAGAATTTACTTTAAAAAAAAAATGTTTATATATATATTTACTTGTTTTGTAAAAGGGCTGCATTTTGGCAGATTAGCTTTTCCAAACACGGCAAGTCTACAAGAGTAAGAGCCATTTCAATTGTGTTCTAGTGGCGGCTCCCATTACTAAATTTTTGACGCTTGAATTTCTTCAATTCAAGCTCTTGTCGGATGATTTTAATTTTGCCGAGATACTGGAGCCAAATTGACAGCGAGAAATCTTTTACATGCCACATAATCACACGGCATGCGTGTCCACGATTTTCGCATCCAGAAAATCTATCGACTCCAGCCGGGATCAATTGATTGATTGATTGAATATTAACGTCGCACTGTTCAGCTACACGAGGGCTTTTGGCGACGGACCACGTAATTTTGAACCATGGTCAAGTGACGTGGACGACACCTGAGCTGGCACCCCCTCTCCTAACTACCACACCACACCAACGGGAGGATGTTTGAGCTCTCGACGGATTTAACGTGCATCGCTGCCCTACACGGCGGGTCTTTAGTGGTACTGGGCTCGAACTCGTGACAAGGCATGCCACGATTCAATACCTATACCACTTGGCTATCTCGGTTCCAGCCGGGATCAAACCCGCAACCTTAGGCTTAACGAGGCGGGCAAGCTACTTCTAAGTCACCGAGTCAATTAAAAGAATTACTTGAATTTGACAAAAGGAGAAATTTATTATTTAATGAAAATGTATATCTGATACATATATTAAAACTAGTCAAGATAACAGTTATAATTCTTATGCTAAAATATAATGAAAAAAAAAATCTTTTTATAACCTATCAAAATAAGTTTTTGAATGAATTTTCAGCATATTATTGCATTTATTACAATTAAATATGTATTTATATATATAATTGAAAGAGGATTTTTGAAATGTAGGATGCTATAAATATTTTTGAATGCTTAATACAGGAAATTAGTTAGTAAAGAAAGACATTTAAATCTGCAAATAATAGTTGTAGTGGCAATGATAATAATAATACAAAAAATTCAGCCTCACAATATTATCAATGGTACAACAAAGCCCAATCTAATCTTTCGTGTTACTATTCCAGTACGTATTTCCAAAAAGAATGAATACTCGTATTCAATCTTTCAATAATGCATCAGAAAAATCACGAAAAATAGTTTTATAAAAAGAAAATGCAAACATAAGACTTATCTTCACTTCCAGTACCATCCTGAGGCTAGTTAGAAGATTGTGAAAAAATAAGTTTCCTCAAAATTAATGCCTTCTTATAAAAAGGAAAATCAGGGAATATATTGGACGATAATGAGGGGCTATTTGAGATATACGGCGGTGAGTAAAAATGCAATTCCCATGGCCCAGGTGACTCAATATGCTTTTGGCACAATGGATGAAAACTTAGTTCATTTTTCATGAATAAAGATGAGGATTTCTTTCTTATGGTATGGTTTGAGTTCGGTTGCAATATTTAAACCACTACAGCGATCATTAATGAAAGCGGAGTGTGTAAAGAAAAATAACACTTGCCTTTTTCTTTTCTTTCCTGCGCAGGTGAATGATAAAAAGCTTTTAAAAGATTTTCGCAATTCAAATTTTAAAAAAATATTATTAGGACACATGGTTGGTTCATATTTTAGTGAAAAAGTAGCAAAAATGTGTAAGAAAATGTAAATCACTGAACATTTTAGTGCTTTTTTTTCCTGATATTTATATTAGTGCTGACTTAAATAAAATTTCTGTGAGAAAAAGGGTAAAAAGTGATTTTTAATGGAATTATTTTTGGATCTCAACCACTAATTACTTCAATGAAAAACCGAATCACAGAGACAAACTGAAACAAGCTGGAGAAAACTAAAATTAGGCGAAAAATGTATATACATATTTAACAAAGAATTCAGACAGTCACAAAAGCCCCATGCCTTTCAAATATTATTCGGGTATTTAACAAATCAAACGTTTAACGAATAATATTAGCAGAATTTTTTTAAAGCCACTAAAGAGAATTAATTTTAACCCCTTAAATCCCGACTAAAAGTTAACGCCATTCATTCAAATGTGACACCGTTTTTCACATAGGCGCGCGTATGTGGTATATTGGGGGCAGGGGGAAAAAAAGGCACAAATAAGCAAATTTTTCTCTGAAATAAGTAAATCCTTCGTAAACATAGTTGAGGGTATTTTATTTCATTCCAAAGCCTTCAAATTAGTTGTAATGATTGCAGCATAAAGGGAAGAATCGTATTTCAGAAACATGTTGAAATACGTACGGGGCACTTAAAACACCGGTTGAGCGAGGCTGATATATACGCCAACGGAAGTTAAGGGGTTAATTCTCCCCGTTAACCTCTAAACTGCTGAGAAAATGTTACATGATTCACTTCCCAGGGCCACATTTTTCACACAGGCGAGCGTTGTTATGCGGTGTATTAGGGGAAAGAATATATCTTTCTCTGAAATAAGTAATCCCTTCACTCAAACACTGTCAATGTCCTTTTATTGCATTCCAAAGCCTAAAAATAGTTTTACTCATAGCAGCACAATGCAAAGGTTCGTACTTTGGAAAGGGGTGTAGATACGCCAGGAGCAGTTAGCGCACCGGCTGAGTGAGGCGTATATATACGCCCGAGGCAGCTGAGGGGTCAATATAAATTTTATGCATCTGAATTTATATCTTTTTGAACCAAGGCTATATTTTTCTCAAAAACCAAATTATAATTTATAAAAAGATAGAAAACTATTTCAAACCATAAAAATACTACAAAGAATGTTTTAATATACCGTAAAATCCGGTGTATAACGCGCACTTTTAACACAAAAAATGAGACTGAAATTTCCGGGTGCGCGTATAAAAAGGTATAAAAAAGATAGCATCAGAAATAAAAAAAAGAGATGAGCATAAGAAAAATTAAAAACTTCTACATAGATCGGAATTCTATATATTTGAAAGAAATGACACACACACACACACACACACACACATATATATATATATACCTAATGAAGTTAAAGGGTTCTTATTCTAATAGTGTGTACTATTTTTTCAAAATCCTGGGATAATAACTCGAATAAATGACTTAAAAACATACGAACATTGTACACGCATACTTCTGGTTCCATAGTAAAAAAAGGGAATGCGCGCGTTATACGCAGGTGCGCGCAAAACGCCGGATTTTACGGTGTATATATATATGATATATACTCCAGTCCACAAAATTCTTTTTAACTCAGTATATTTCAGCACATTAAGTACATTCACTTCTTTACTTTTTATTAATATACATATATAATACTACAAAACAAATTTATTTCCAATTACAGAGCAAACACATGATTGAGATACAAATCTCCTTTGCAAGGCGATAATTTAAATTCTGCCATTCAATTTAAAAATATTTCACCAAACCGAGTTTTGAATAAAAGCTATCCCTCGTATAAAATGTTTTTTTTTAATTGCATTTAAATACTTTTTGTTTCTTTTTAGGGGAAATATTAATGGTTTATGTAGCTATTTCGATTGCATCATTAAGCGCTGATAAAAAGCATTTAATTTTTCTTTCAATGCAGATAAACATCTTACTCAGAGGGAAAAACATATAATCATCCGTAACTGTTGGGTCCAACTAAAAAACTTATTCACTAAAACAAAAATTAACAAATATTATAAATGTTTTTAGATAGACATGATGCAACCATGCAAGATGCATTTCTCCCAAACTTATATTTAAAAAATATTTGCGTGTCTATTAAGTAGCACTCTTCTAAGAAAAGAAAATTACAAATTTAACTTTTGCTACATTAATAAAAATCTTATTTTTATCCGTTCATTATCTATATTAAGTTGAGGTCATTTAATTGTGTGTGTGTGTCAATATACCGCTCTATATCTCAAATTAAATTTTCTATACATTCAAATACATTCAGTAAAAAAAAAAAAAATCAAAATATGAAATACCAAAATTTGACATCATTTCATTTCATTTTTTCCCTTCTCTTTCAGATTATATATAACCAAAAAATATGAGAAAATGCTAAGAATCTGACAGCTACATGACATCTCTCATTTTGAATAAAATACTGAAAAAGTGTTCAAATCCGATACACGTACATTTTAGCTTATTTTCAGGAAATGGGCCTTTTTTTTTTATCTCGCTTTTCAATTAGACAGCTTTAAACACCTTTTTGAACATCTATTTCGCACAGAAGAAAATATTAAATAAAATAACAAGAAAGTGCACAACAACGCAATAGAATAATCAACCACCTCAAAAATAAACTCATCTTAGCAGACCGCTAACTGGAGGAAAATAACACCTGAAAGACTAAAAAAGAAAAGATTCATTCATTTAAAAGACAAGACCGCTTGAAAAACTCGCCATCAACTTAACCCTCGGCAATTTAAGTGCCTCACTCATATAACCGGTCTGTAACCCCTCTCCCACCCCCCAACTTATCCTCTATGGGGATGCATATTTATTATAAGGCCATCCCCAACTAAATTGTATTTCGCGGGGTTGCAACAAAGATCTTTTTCCTCGTCTACCTTCCATACAACTTCATGGCGACCTTGACGTCTTGCACATTGCGTTTTTGCTGCTTTTTTCATTCTTCTCTTTCTTCGCAGATGCCTTGTTAGAATAGGTGGGCAATACACTAAAAAGAAATTGCGCCCCTTTTAAAAAAGAAAATATATATATATATACAGAGAGGAGGTCGTCGATGGGGATAGGAATTGGATCTCTTGCTGGGGTTTATAAACTATTTATCGTTCAAGTTCCGATAACAACAGAAAGAAAAGTGAGGTTCACAACAAGTACTACCTTTATCTATCTTTTCTACCTTTCACAAGGTCGTGTCTGCGCAATCAAAGCCGTGTCTTAACTTTAAAGAGAACGTTTCAAACGTTACTTCATCACGTTAATGAAATGAACCGTTTAATTAATTTGAAAAATCAGCTGGATTTTCAATTTATTTTAATGGGTGATGAAATGTGTTCAATGTAGAAGTTCCCAGCTTTCGCGAAATGGGAGTAACGTGAAAATCTAAAGCTAATGATGTGGCGCAATCTTAAATTGCTAAAATTCTTATACATCTTACATTTGTGGTTTTGAGGAGAAAATTACAGAGTAGGGGTATGTACTCATCTTCAATTAAAAAAAAATAATAATAAGCGACGCAACATATTATTCATCCAAGGAGACTTTTCGCAATGAATTTGCCCTTTGACAACCTTGAAAAATTATTTGAATTCACTATTTTTTGACGGAGTAAAGTTAGTGATTGCTGGGAGTTATTTAATTTTCGTTGTGTTATGTTAAAAAACTTATTTTAGATGGAAAGCATTTATATATTAAACGTCATTCCTTTGAAGGGAATTATTGTTTATTTTAAAATTAAACATTACTGTCTGGGCTGATATTAAGAAGATGCATCGTGACAGTATCTATTTTTTTTTTAATAATTATTACAGTGTAAATCGGTTAACACGAAATTGAGGGGGACAGAAATATTTTTTCGTGTTAAAGGATATTACAAAAAGAAAAATAATATATTCAACGAAATTAACTTTTTTGGAGAAAGTTTCATGTACACAGATATGTGTTTGTGCATGTAAACAAAAACCAATAAAACAAAAACATTCACAATGAAATTGAAAACAAATTTTCAAAGTTTTTAACAACAAAACATTTACTGACTTTTTTGAAAAAAAAATTGAAATTTTTCTTTGCATTACTTTTTTTTAGCAACAAATTGTTCAATGTCGTCCATTTTGTAATTCACTTCACCATTGGAATGTGCGTCTAAGTAACTGCGCATACTTTTCATGATGTTTCTCTTTTCGGATGACGTGGGATCAGGGACTGTATCAGTCATCTCATTTACGTCGTCGGAATCTGCATTAATGATAATTTTTAACAAATTCCAAAATGTTTTCGTCTGCCATAATAGGGGGTGCACACACATTATCATTATCTACTATAAAGAATTCTACAAAGATTAACCTGCGTGGCTGGTGTTTTCCGTATTTTGTTCATTCCCAGAAGGGAAATCTTTTTGTGTTAACAGAAAAAAAAAAAATGCATGAAAATGCATAGTAGTTTGTCGGGATCGTTGTATATATTATTTCGTGTTAAACGATATTATTTCGTCTTAAGAGTTTTCGAGTTAAACGTATTTCATTGTATTTTAATGACTAGAGCAAATGCGAAATCTTTACTAACTTATACATTTCTTACGACAAAACTTATTTTATTACTTACATACATTATTAGATAGCTAGTAGAACTAAAATAAAATTGTATTTGCTGTATTTTTATTTCATTATAATAAAAACATACAAGTAGATACAAAATGCTGGTTCTGGGACAAGTGGAGCGTGGAACCTCCATAGACTTAACATGGAGGCCGATTCTGGGACACAGAGGATTGGGGGACCCTGGGGGGGGCAGAGAGATAAGGAAAGGAAGATAACGGTCTTGGGTGAGTGAATATTTACGTCGCACTGTTCAGCTACACGAGGGCTTTTGGCGATGACCCACGTAATTTTGAACCATGGTCAAGTGACGTGGACGACACCTCAGCTGGCACCCCCCTCGCCTAACTGCCGCACCACACCAGCGGGAAGACGTTTGAGTTGTCAACAGATTTAACGTGCATTGCTGCCCTGCCCGGCGGGTCTTTAGTGGTACTGGGCTCGAACTCGTGACAAGGCCAGCCACGATCCGATACCTTGACCACTCGGCTACCGCGGCCACATAATGGTCTTGGACGTCCTTATCTGAAACACGTTCTGCGCATGTGATGTATTCCCGAAAATTCTATAGATTAATTTAATGTGCTAATTACTTTAGTATTTATTTTTCAATTAATAGATTTTAAAAGAATATTCTGTTCTCTTTCAATAATATTTTCTAATTTACTTTAGTGCAAATAATAATTGCAAAAAAAAATTATTTTTGATAATTATTAATTAATTTTGGATATATATTGGATAAAAATGATATAACAGAAATTTACAGTTAGTTCTCTTATTTTTGCTAAATGAAGTATATATATTCATAGGTTATTACAATAACAGATAGATACACAGAGAGCTTAGGAGATAATACAATAAAATATTAAAATTTATTTGCTTATTTACTTTAACACATTCTACGGGAAGAAAACATTTTACGTGTACAAAGTACATTAGTTCCTGTTTTTGCATTTATATTGATATTCGGTATTTTCTCCCTTGACGAGCGAATAGTAGTCAGCAAGCCTTGCTGAATTCCATTCCACATCTCGGTAATAAACCTCCATAATAGATATTTATTGGTAAAATTGTTCACCGCTTATTGTTCCCGTATTATATGGAAAAAAAAGTCCAGATGAATGCATAAGAAATGAAGTTTTAATGATATGTAACAAAATAAATTTTCAAAAATTTTCCCCATATTTTGAACTTCACTTTTGCAATTGGTAACTTTTTTATTCCCAAGAAAATTTTTCAAAACGTATTTGAATAAGAACCATGCGTCTTTTTCTATGTTCGTAAGAACAGTTTTAAACTGGTTAGCGTTCATAAATTTCTGAATATCTGTACCTATAAAGACACCTCTTTTTATCATAGCATCCAAGGAAACAAGTATCACTAAAATGCAAATACTTTCCTATCTCAATCGACAGCTTTTATAAAAAATTTATCAATCCCAGTGAGATGTTGAGCAGTGAGAGTAATATGCCCACTGGTGCAACTAGCGGTCGATTAACTATATTTTTATCACCAAGCTCCATATTCTTTCGAAAAGGTTATTTTTGCACACGAAAAATTCACAAAAGCGTTGTTACTTAAACCTTTTAAAATTTCCCTTTTTATCAGTATTATCACCAAATTTGATAACATTTTATATAAAGAAGGCATTACAGCATGATATATTGTACGGCATATATATATATATATATATCCTGTTTTTAATAATATATCAAATTACACATCAAAGGGAATAACTGCATTTTTTGTGTCTGATATGTCCTTAAATATGAATGATTCTTAAAACATCGCTACATTTATCCGACTCCCAAATTGTGCTTGCCTATTGGCGAAGGAAAAGGACTTACATGCAAAAATAAAATTAATAAAATCAGATTTAAAAAAATGTCATGCTCACATCATTTCTATTTGATAAAAAAAAATTTCTAAATAGAAATAGTATTCAGGAAAAGACCCAAAGTTTACCATTTTAATTTATAAATATTTTATCCAATGGATATATATATATATAAATTATCATAAACCTTAAAAAAGAAAATCAATAAATAGGAACATAACAAGACAGTATTGCAGGTTTGAACATGGCCTTAAGGTCAGCCAACCTTTCCCAATATTTGCCTGTACTACTGATTTTTGTCATTATTTGTTAAAAGACGAATTTACTAATTAATTTTACATTAAAATATTTAAAAGTATTAAAAAAACTACTAAATTAATTCAACCAAAATGTTAAGCATTTAACAAGTAATTATCATTTCTAATAAAAATATTTTCCTATTAAAAATACATTATTCAGCACGTTCTCGAAACTACTCTACCATCAAATTAACAAACAAGCACTGATTACAAAACTGAATTTCATGTACGTTAAATGAAAATCAACCTTTAATCTGTTAAGAGCCATCAGGTTGAATCACATATCACTATTAAGTACAGCTATTAAAATTTGTTATTTAATATCAATATTCGAGTTATTAATTTGTGTAACTTTGTCCCCAATGTATTCGCTATTAGCGGTTACGATGATCCACCGAATCAGAATGGCGTATCGTTTCCGACAGTCATTGGAGAAATAGAAAGGAACCTCACCCAGATCTGCTGAAATGAGAAATTTAGCTCAAACGGACATTCAAATGGCATCTCCAAATGAGTCAATCCTATGGCGAAGAGATGAAGTGGAACTAATCACAGCGCGGGAACCATCTGCACTAACAGAAGAGGCAAACCTTTTCGGTTCCCAGCATTTGTTGCAGTTTGCCGGGATTTTCTTTTTCCCGATGATTAGTTCGGATGACGTTTCTTTAAATAGTACTTTGTTTCTCTAGTGATTCTGTTGGATTTCTTACTGTGCCAAAATGGAAATTCATTAGAAAGAAAGTTTTGAAAGGAAAGCTGATTCAGGTAATAAAACCTTGATATATTTTTTTTTTTTTTTGTGAGCGAAATGTTAAGTCTTTCCTTCCCTTCAATGATGCATTCAAAAAATGGAAAGAATAAGTGTAAGGTATAATTTATAATGAATCTCCAAGAGGCAAAAGGGAATTCTCAATTTAGAAATAAAGTGCTGGGCCCCTGGGTAATTACTAAAAGAGCAATGTATCTTCTATCCAATCCTTAATTGAAGTCTTTCCTCTATATTTAAAGCCTCATCGTAATAGCTACCACAAGATTAATTTTCTTTCTTTTTGGACAACAGAGGAATTTAATTATTGACAATTGAAGATAGTCAAAAAATTAATATTTTCAAGGACTTAACTATTTAATAGAATTGCAGCTATTATGACCATAATTATTGACTTTGTATTCATATCGAAGAAGGAAAATCGCAATTTTTTTATAAGATAAAACATTAAAAAATAAAATCTACAGTCCTTCAGAGCTTAACCCTTTATCTACCAACGGTACCTATAAGTACCACTCACTTTAAAATTACATAGAATAACCATTTTTACGAATACTCTGACGATACATAGCAAGAATATTGTTTTAAATCCACTCTACCAAGTTATATGGCAACATGGGTTCTAGGATGAGTATTTTAACGGGGAAGGGGGTCGAATAGAGTTTCATAGCGGAAATTGCGTATTCAGCTGATGCCGTTTTCAGCGGATTGCGAAGATAGTAATTTTAGTTCCGAAAAAATAGTTAATGTCAAAAGATGTCATTTTTTTTTTGTAAGTTATTGAAGACCTTAGAAAACGATTTGACTATTTATTTTAAGTGAATGCGTATAGTTAATTTTTTTACAGACGAATATCTTTAATTAATTAATTAGCTGTAACAGATTAAATTTCCCAAAGTTGAGTATTTTGTTTATGTATATCCCTTAATTTTCAATGAAGTGATTAAAAAAAATATTGCATGAAAAAACTGCAGTAAATCATAATGCGGTAAAGGGTTAAAGAGCTTTAATGGAGAACTAAGTGAAACTCATCTGATCAAGAAATCGCATCCTATGAAACTCTAACACAAGAAGAATATTGATAAATAACCTTTTTTAAAAAAAAAGGTTCTAATGTTACGAATGAAACAGAAACCAAATAATAGACCTAGCGGCGTGGCATTGCCGGAATTGAAACTCAAGATGACAGCGTCTTTTCATCTTGTGGGTTTCTCAACTAGTTTATTTAATTTTTTTTTTTTATTGAATACGAAAAGGGACTTCGGCAAAGATTCCA
>BMAV01023577.1:861185-874482 GCA_019973955.1 Trichonephila inaurata madagascariensis
AGTACCACTAAAGACCCGCCGTGTAGGGCAGCGATGCACGCTAAATCTGTCGAGAGCTGAAACGTCCTCCCGTTGGTGTAGTGTGGTAGTTAGGAGAGAGGGTGCCAGCTCAGGTATTGTCCACGTCACTTGACCATGGTTCAAAATTACTTAGTGTCGCCAAAAGCCCTCGTGTAGCTGAACAGTGCGAAGTTAATATTCACTCACTCACTCTATCAAATTCCCAACGGTCATTCGATCTTCTAAAGACTCAAGTTATTCTATGTAATGTGCTCTGGCCAGTGCCAGTTTATCCCTTGAGCGTTTGGGGCGGGAGCCCGAAAGGGCCCAGATAAGCTGGACTTACTAGGTTTTCTGCTTATAAATTTCAATCCTTCAGTGCTAAGGGGGTTTGTAGATCTTCTGCACCCAGGGCCCGAAATGAACTTAAATCGGCTCTTGCTCATGCATTTCTATGAGCTTATCAGTTATCAGCTCCTGATTGTGGAAAATCCAGTAGTTCTTGTGTGTGTGAACGTCATCACTATCAGCTTTTAAATTTATTTACCTGGCAAAATTGACAAATTCTTCAATCTCATTACCAATTTCATCTGGTAATCGAGTTGTGTAGCTCTCAAACAAAAGACGAATTGACGAAATTTGAAAATCGTGTTACTCTGAGTTCGCATAAGTTGGGGTAGCGTATGTCGATTTAGCGTAAGTCAAGTTATTACTGTATATTCTTCATCAGGTGACACTAAATTTTTAAAAAAATTATTGATTTATAAGCTTTTTTTCAAAATTATGACTTCGAACGTAGTCGGATACCTCAATTTCTTATTTTGCAGAAATTCTCTGCGGGCAGTTGGGCCTAAGTCGTGCACTATAGTTGTAATACGATAGATGTCTTTGAATTAACCTTAAATCCAAACAAATTTATATACATACATTTGTACTGTCAATAACGAATTCTAACATAGTACAAAGGAAAAATAACCAATGATTTTATACAATGGATGATACTTTTAATCATCCATTCGATAAATTAGACTTTTAATTACTTTTTTCACGTAATCAATACTTTCAAGCTGCACTTTTTTAATTTTTAGGTATATTCGCCATATAACCCATTCCCTTTTTTTCGAAGAAACCTGAACCGTGCGTGTGAAATGTTCTTTTGGTTCGAAATTTTTTATCCGAGATATATTATCCCAGGATTTTGAAAAAATAGTATACTTCAAAAACTACAGTAA
Organism: Trichonephila inaurata madagascariensis; assembly: GCA_019973955.1. Lineage (NCBI taxonomy): Eukaryota > Metazoa > Arthropoda > Arachnida > Araneae > Nephilidae > Trichonephila > Trichonephila inaurata. The sequence goes on from BMAV01023577.1 coordinate 862,418, forward strand.
TCCTTAAAGTTCATTAGGCTCGTCATTTCTTTTAAAAAACAGTATTCCAGTCTATGTAGAAGTCTAATTTTTTTTTTTATGCTTATCTCTTTTTCTTATTTTTTTACCCGGTGTGTAACACGCTCTTGTAAATTTCGATCTTACTTTTTTCTGTTTAAAGTGCACCTTATACACACACCGGAATTTACGGTAGTTAAAATTAGCAATATTTATAAATATTGATGGAGAGAAGGAAAATAATTCATGTAATAATATGTTTCAAAATTAAAGAAAGTTTTTTTAAAGAATAATTATCTTATCATTTAAACGAAGAGACTTGTTTCCATTTCACCCCCCGTCTGGAAAAAAATTATTCTTTTTCTTTTCGATTATATGTTTCAATTTCTTATTTTTTCACAATCTTAAAATTTCATTCTGAAATTCATGTATTAAATCGTATTTTTAAATTAATTACAGTAATACCTCGACTTACACGATTTTCAAATCTCGTTATAGTTCGTCCTTTTTTTTCTTCTTTCCAATTACTGAAATTAGGTGGAATCAGCGCCAGAGACTAATGGAATTGGTAATGTAATTGAAGACTGTCGATTTTGCCAGGCAAATAAATTTAGAATCTGCATAGTTGAGTTGAGTTGAGTTTGATGTTTTTGGCTATACTGCGCAAAACATTCATAGGTCTGTGGTCTGGACGGGAAAAGAAGAAATTGGATGACAAGATGGAGGGTCGAAAATAGAGAAGGATCACTGGGGTACCCCGGGGTCGTAACACCCCGTGTTTACCAAAGACAGTAAACCCCTTGGGAAAAGGAAAATATCACTAGGGTACCTCGGGATTGTGACACCCGTACCCACCTAAAGAAGGTGAGCCCCCTGAGGGGTAGAATCTGGATAGTGTTGATGGTCAAGAATTGTTGGATTCCCACAATATGGATTTGAGAAATTGATAAGCTCATAGAAATGCATGAACAAGAGCAAGACATTAAAAAAACTTGAGTCTATACCACTTCAATCAGAAAATCGAATGACAATTGGGAATTTGATAGAAGGCCTCAGTTTAATTGAAAAAGGGTTACAAATTTTAGAAAATATAGACTGTAAAGAAGAGCGTATTTTTTCAACAAAACAGGGGAAAAAATATATTATTAGCAGGCTGTAAGGAAATTCTGCGGAAGAAAAAAAAATTATTTGAGTCTCAGCAGACTTCTTTGTTAGATTTTACGAAACCTTCTACATCAAAATTATTTCGGCTTGCGATTTTGTATTTGTGTTATCCAAGCTTTTATTAAGGTATCCGACTACGTTCGGGTGAGTGAACATTAACGTCGCACTGTTCAGCTACACGAGGGCTTTTGGACCCGACTATGTTCGAAACCGTGATTTTAAAAAAGCGCATAAATGGATAATTTTCATGATATTTAGTGTCACTTAGATTAAAATACATGTATAAAATTGTTTTAAAGACATTTTTTGATGAAAAAATTTATTTAAATACAATATTTTGGCAAAAAATTAACTTAGAATAATCTTTTTTCAAAACGTTCTCCTTTTATAAAAAATGCTTTTAAAATAATATTTTGTGTGTGTGTGCTTATATAAAGTAAAGACTTCTCCATAGAGTCTGAACTATTTTTTTAAAAAATGTTCACGTTATTTTCCGAGTTACAACTGAGATAATTATCGGCGTTTTTTTCTTAAAATTTCTCCCCTCTGTTGTCGTAAAACATGGATAAACCCACTTCTAAGTTATATATTTCAAAAGTTCTAGAGTTGAGCCTCTGTACAGAGGTCTGAACTATATACAGGCAAAATATTATTATAACAGAAGCATTTTTCACAAAGGAGAATATTTTGAAAATTGGTTATTCTATGTTCATTTTTTGTCAAAATATTGTACTTAAATAATTTTTTATTGTAATAATATTTTTAAAACAATTTTATATACATTTTCTAGTCTAAGTGACACTAAATATTATAAATACTATCCATTTATACGCTTTTGCAAAATCACGGTTCCGAACGTAGTCGGATACCTTAAACAATTTTTTTTTAAATTATTATTTTCTTTTGTCTCCGGTCCCCACTAAAAATATTTTGTATGTGTTTATATAAGAAATTATATACCGTCTTACTCGGTCCCACCTATCGCGTAAGTTTGGGGTATCACTGTATTTCTTTTATTTTTTATTTATTTATTTAGAAGAATATTCAATAGTGCTGAAAAAGAGTTAGATTATTTCTGTACCGTTGAATGAAGTTTAACGTTTTAGATTTCCTTTTACAACACAAGCAAACAAACAAAACATCAATTATTTATCTACCTAATTCTGTATGAATGTATAATTAATATCCTTCAGAAAAGCAGACAACTGTATTTTTTATTTACCTACTCTCTGTCTGAAATTAATCATTAATACCGATTCCTCCTACATTAGTGCTTATATCTTAGTGTTATATTATTTTTAAAGGTTGAGTCAGAAGTGGAAAATATTTTTCTTCTGTATCATTTGTTTTGATTTAATTTTTAAGGGTATCTTTCACAATTGTGAATAGGATGTTTATGTTTGAAAAGCATTGTTGTGATTTTTTTTTTCAACTATGAACCCTATAAATGATGACTTTACTGTATATTCACATACATTATTAAACAGGAAGGATTTTTTTTGCGCTATTCATTTCCTAGTGCAAGAGATCATTAACTTTAGTGACTGTGTCTAATAAATAAAGTAATTGTTAAAATAGAAACTGTTATCTGTGTTTATAACTTATCTGTGTTAAATCAATATTTTAAATTGTATCCTTTTGAACATATACAATTATTTTTCAAGTGATAGTTTATTGTTTAATTAATGGAGATGAATTATTTTTATATTATTTTTTTGTAAAAATATCAAACAAGGAAACGCAAATTTCCATTAACTTCTTTTGTGACTACTGTACTTAACTCGAATCCAAGTCGCACTTATTTGTCAGTGTTAATGCTGCCGAAAATCGGGTGCGGCTTAGAATCAAAGGGAAAAAAATTCTGTAAATGGGGCAATTAGAGCAATTGCAGGTTCATGTATGTATTTAAAAGATAATATAAAACTGGTAAATTATTCAATTATTAATTCTCATTTGAAATTTATTTTAATTTCGTAAAGTTGGTTATAGATAAACCATTTTACACTATTTTTCATTTTTCACAAAAACGTGGAGAATTAAGGGTTCGGCTGAGAAACGATGGTGGCTTAGGTTCCAATAAATACGATAATTTGATTTGATTTACGTTGCACTGCGCAGCAACACCAAGGCTATTGGCAGAAGGCCCAAGTGAACCAAGCTCGCCCAAAAAGGGTTTAGAGTTACAAACCGATCCCCCAGAGGACTATTGGCGACGGACCTCGTAATTTTGAGCTACGGTCAAGTAACAAGAACGACACCTGAGCTAGCACTCCCACTCCAAACTTCCACACCATTCCAGCCTGAGGACTTTGAGCTTCGACAGATTTACCATGCATCAGCACCTCAACACGATTGGTCTTCAGCGCCATGAGGTTTCGAACCCGCAGCTCAACAACGGCGGTCACTAGGCTACCGTGGTACTCTTACAACTAAAGATTAACTCCTAATGTAGCTAAATAAAGTTTTCTCTACAATATTTATTTAAAGTTTATCTTATACAGCTCACTCTTTTGAATAAGAAATTTATAATTTTGAGGTAATTCTTTGCAATAAGATACACAAAGCACTGGAGTAAATAATTTAACGCGAAAAAAGTTTTTCTTTAAATTCAACAAAGTATTCAACAGTAGTAGGTATATATAGTAGTTAAGTATTCAACAAATTTTCTTCAAACAAAATACTAGGTGGAGGTAGCCTAGTGGTCGTGGACTCGTGGCTGGCGTGTCATGAGTTCGAGTCTAGTGCAACTAAAGATCCACCGTGCAGAGAGGCTAATGTCCGCGATATCTGTCGTAGCTCAAATGTTCTCCCGTTGGTGTGGTGTGGAAGGTGGAACAGGAGGAGCCATTTAAGGTGTAGTCCTCCTCACTTGACTATTGTTTAAAGTTATAAAGTCTGTCGCCAATAATTCTTGTGTAGCTTTATAGTGCGACGTTAACATAATTCTCTAACAAAATATTTGTTGTTGTGTTGCTTATGCCACCTGATCGAGGACTACGGAATTCATCGTGGCAGAGTGCTAGTTGTACACATGTCGTTAGCAGTAGCTTTGAGCACCATCCAGGTGACAGGATTTTTTTGGCTCGATTTCACTTCCGATTTTGAGGGAGAACACCCTGGTGGGTGGTCAGGGGTCTCCCACTTCTCTTCCACTTCCACTAACCTCACGAGAGGGCTTACGGCTCGACGAATATTTAGAGCGCACCCATGCCACGAAGGCACAAGGCATTTAGAAACATCCATGTCTTCTCTTGGATTCGAATCCAGGCCCTACAGCACAGCAGTCAGCGTCACTAACCACTATACCGAATGGGTGGCTCAAAATATTTACTTTATGTTATTAACTTTTTTGTAATTGAATTCACACAGAAATTGGTTATAATGATTTTTAAAAATATTTATTTTTAATTTTTCCATTGTTAAAATATATAAATCATTTGACTACATACATATATATATATGTGTGTGTGTGGGTTCATGTGTGTGTATGGATCTATAGGAAGTACATAAAATTTTAAAAGCCTTCATTTATTTGCATACAGTAAACACAAAATAAATAAGGTTGTCTAGAATAAAATTGTTTCCTGAAGCAATTTAATCACATTATGAGAGAGCATGCTAAGCATATGATTACTTAGAAAAATCAATTGTAATTTACATGTCTGAGTATATTCTTAAAAGAAATGAAACAAAATTTAAGAATTGGTTTTTAAGCTTTTTAGGTTGAATAAACTACAAAAAATAATTTAAAATTTTCATGCGAAAATATCCCAATTTAAAAAAAATATATTCTTTGTTGATAGAATAAGAAAGCACATTGAACATAAAAAAAGGTAAGAAAAGTAGAAATCAATATAATACATTAAAAAAAAAACGCAATATTTGAACACAATTTAAAAGTAAATGCTTTTTTAAATATAGCGTTTCTAAAAAACATACATAACAGCATTTTTCTCTTTTCTTTTAAAAACAAGAAAAACTCTGAGAGAGTTAAAATCAAAGAAAATCTACTCAAAACATTTTTAGAATTTTTTTCTCCCTTTAATCTGAAAACAAAGTCAATTATTTTTTCTTTTTTTCCCATTACGAGCATCATAAAATGAGACTTTATTTTTCTGACTATATAAGTTTCACATTTTCTGCAAGCTTTAAAACTGATGATGTCTTCTATGTTCATTCTACTGTTTTTATAAGACTTTTTAGAACACACTTTTTCATTACTTGTTGATCGTAAAGAAGAATCTGATAATTTTGTCGACAGTCTCTCTCTTTCACTAATTTAAAACTAATATATTCATACTAAAGTTAAATTTGGATTATCGTTTCTGGTTTTTAAAGTTTAGTATATAAGGTACCATTCACAAACATTGATTGGAAACTTTATACCAGTGAACCACACAATTTCCTATTTAAAATTGAAATATTGTATGTTAACTGAGTGACACACAAAAACATTAAGGCTGTTTTCGCCATGTATACGACAATGTGGACTTACCGCGGATCACATTTTCGGACAGAAAAAATGCCTCAATTTTTTTGTAAAAATTTGTGGCATTGTAACTCATACATTTGTTCATAATTGTGTTTTAAAATTTCGAAATATTTCATAAATAATCAGTTTTTCCTTTTAACATGTAAAAGGATACCTCATTTAGTATTACGGTATAAGAAAAAAATGAGAAACACATTTTATAAAAGAAAAAATGTGTCAACTCGGATAAAGATGAATAGTATGATAAAATAAGGGATTCTCTACGGGATAGAGTGAAACCAGAATATAATATTAATGTTTGAGTACTTTTATATCTGAAAAAATATTCTAAATTTGGGTCCTATTCTTTAACATTAACCGAATACAGCCTTAATATCGCGCGAGAGAAAGTACTTACTTACAAATAATTTACTCTTAAATAGTGTAACTGATTTGTCCTTTTTGAGAAGTTAAGATTTACTGCATGGCTGCGCACACATGTCAAGAGTTCGAGTTCAGTACCGCTGAAGTCCCGCCGTGCAGAAGGAGCCAATGCATTTTAAATATGTCGAGGCTCGAACGTTCTCCCGTTGGTGTGGAGTCGATGCTAGGGGAGGGAGGGGTCCACTCAGGTGTCGTCCTTGTCACTTAATGATGGTTCAAAATTACGAGGTCCGTCACCAATAGCCCCCGTGAAGCTTTGTACTGCGACGTAAAAATAACACTCACTCAACTTATTCCATATTTCATCAAACGTAACCGCAATATCCGCGTAATCATGAGTGCGAACTCATGTCTGGCGTTGTCAAATCATGGATTCAAAACCTATTGCCACTGTAGATCTACCATGTGGAGAGGCTGATTCACATTAAATCTACCAAGGCTCAAAGTCCTCTCGCTGGCGTGGTGTAGAAGATGGAAGGGGGAGGTGCCAGCGCAGGTATCATCCTCGTTACTTGACTGTCGCTAAAAATTATGAATTCCGTCGCCAATACTCTTCGCGTTTCTTCACAGCGTGAAGAAAATTAAAATTAAATAATTTCATCAAAGCTGTTTTAAAATTATTTTCTTTTACGCAACTATTCCAGAAACATTTATTTCAGAAATTTTGTATATTACGTAATAAATTTGAGGCTTGAATGTATATATATATATATATATATATATATTGTTTCTTTTTAATTTGATTTTACTTTGAGATATAGAGCACCATATTGTGTTTTTAGTATGTTAGTAGAGAAAGGAACTATAAACCCATAGAGTATAAGAATGACTTATACAATAAAGTTGAAATAACTTCTACAAAAATCACGCGCGCGCGCGTTCAGAGCGTTATCAGATTTAATTACCATAAAATCCGGCACATAACGAGTACCTGTACTTTCCAGCTGCATTTCTTATTTTTTTCAGGTATATTTGCCGTTGTAGTGTAAATACTGTAAATTAATTAACAATACCAAGCAATTTTTTGAAGTTATACTTCTTTTGGGGCGTTAGAGAAATAGGGGGATGAGGGTAAATTTTTACAATGAGCGCGCACACCGTCACGGATGCGAAAATCCTTTATCTAGAAATATATAGAACGGGACAAATCATTCCCGCCTTCGAAATTCTCAGAAAAACATTTCTCTTCACTTCCCTGAAGAAGGGGACACCCGGGTTTGAACCGGAGACCTCTCGACCTGCAGCCGAATGCTCTACCACTGAGCTATACACCCGTGTCAGCGAATCTTTGCTTTGTGTTCCGTAGGAACGTTTACGAGAATGCTTTGTCTGGAAATATACAGAACAGGGCAGATCATTGCCACCTTCGAAATTCTCAAAAAAATTATTTCTCTTCACTTCCCTGAAAATGGGGTACGCGGGTTTGAACCGGGGACCTCCCGATCTGCAGTCGAATGCTCTACCACTGAGTAATGCACCCCTGTCAAAGAGCCTTTGCTTTGCTTTCCGTAGGAACGGATACGAAAATGCTTTGTCTAGATTAATTGATTGAATATTAACGTCGCACACTGTGTGTGTTCAGCTACTCGAGGGCTTTTGGCAACGGACCACGTAATTCTGAACCATGGTCAAGTGACGTGGACGACACCTGAGCTGGCACCCCCTCGCCTAACTACCACTCCACACCAACGGGAGGACGTTTCAGCTCTCGACAGATTTAACGTGCATCGCTGCCCTACACGGTGGGTCTTTAGTGGTACTGGGCTCGAACTCGTGACAAGGCAAGACACGATCCGATACATATACCACTCGGCTACCGCGGCCTCATGCTTTGTTTAGAAATATGCAGAACGCGGGACAGATCATTCCCGCCTTAAACCCCCTCCCCATATTATTGATCCTATTGTCCCTGTGCGGGGGTGTTTAAATATATTTAAATCGTGATTATCTTGGGTTTGGCTTGTCCGATTGACTTAAGGTTAGTATCGTTCAACTCTGCTCGTGACTGCCTTTCGTCCTTGGCCCAACTTGCCCTGTTCAAGGTTTTTATACAGATTTTAATCTTGTTACGCTAAAGAAGTATAACTTCTTACGTGCGTACATAAGTACACACACACACTTTTTTTTAAAATCCACTTACCTACACAAGAAATTTAAATACCTAAATAAAATAGCTGTAAATATGGTAGTAATAAAATAGGAGTATAATAGTAATATATATAAGTATCATTGCATAATTTTATATATAAGTATCATTGCATAATTTTGCTACACGAATTAATTTTTGAGATTTATTTAATAGTATTGAATTTTATTTGTGTGATGTCACAATATGTAATTTAAATATAATAAATATAACAATTAAGTAAAAGTACGTTAAATTATAGCAATTTGCTCATCTAGCTATGCTGTATTAACTTAAGGCTGTTTTCGGTTAATCTTAAAGAATATGACCCGAATTTGGAACATTTTTTCAGATATAAAAGAAATGAAAAATTAATATGATATTCTGGATTCACTATCCTTTAGAGAGCAGCATTTTTTGTCATACTTCCCATTTTTAACCGAGTTGATTCATTTTTTCTGGTATAAAATGTGTTCCGCATTTTTTATCCTATACCGTAATGTTAATTGGGCTTTGCCTTCACGTATTAAAACAAAAAAGAAAGTATTCACAGAATATTTTGAAATTTTTAAAAACACTATATTGTTAACAGAGGTACGAGTTATAATACTGCAAATTTCCATGTGGAAAAATTAGGTCATTTTTCTGTCTGAAAATGTGCTTCGCGTTTAGTTAGAGCTCTCGTACTTTTACCGAAGACAGCCTTAAAACAAGTTTTTATACCGTTTTTATAAAAGGAAAAAAAATCTTGCAGCTCAGCTAGAGTAATGTGTATATAACTTATCAAATAACATCATAAATTTACTCTTTAAAAGTATCACTACTTCATCTAAAAATTTCCCAGAATATCAACTAAGGCTTTTTGCGGTAATATAACGACTAATTTTTCGGGAAAATGTAAGGTGATGCTCAGATCACCTGAAATCTCTCATCTTAGAAAAGCTACTGATCGTATTAAAACAAAATTTTTAGGTATTTCAGACCTTTTCCATGCAAGCGGACAGAATACTATGCTGAAATCAATACTTGTGCGCAATATATGAAGTAGTGTCTGGGAAAACACACTTAAAATCTATCGTGACCGAGAATCTTTTTCGAAATATCGCTTGAAAGGTATGAAACCCGAAAAATTATATGCGTAGAGTTCTTAATAATAATAAAATATAATATATCTCATATTTTCCCCTTAGGATTAATTACCTACGTCCTATAACAGAAGTGGGCAAATAGCGGTCCTCAAAGAGTTTTTTTGCGGCTCATTAAGACAGCCAGAAAAAGCCAAATAGACAGAAAAATTTCTTTATATTTGGGTCACCAATTATTTGTGAGTGAAGTTCCTCTTGCGTAGATATCAAGAACAGAAAATATAAAGGCAAGTTGGCTGAAATTAACTGGCAGGCTGTGATGAGAATTTCAACAAGTAATTTCACTCCTTATTTCAAGAAAATTTCTGAAAAGTGTGAAAGGGTACATTTAAGCTGACACTAAAATTTAATGTGCTTGTGCAGCTATAGATAATATAAAATTAGCACAATAAATAAATTGAATAAAACTGCAAATAATTTATTTTATTTAGGCTTATTGATTTTTATGATACAATGTATACCCTATCTGAAATGCAAATCCGACTAATGAATGCAATTATTTTTAAAAGGTACGGCCCTCCTTTGTCTTCCACTTTCATAATGTGTCCCTCGAGCCAAAACAATAGCCCACTCCTGTCCGATAGCATGCACAAAGGTTTTAATATTTCACTAAAATAGGACTAATATCTAATTTTGAGTTTGTTTAGTGTGTTTATTCACATTTAATTTTTATTAGAGCATTTCATACATAATTGTTATGCTATGACTTAGTATTTGGAAAAATGCCGGCTGGGTGACGTAATTGGTTTGTCACTGGCCTTCTGCATCTAAGGTTGTGGGTTCGACCCCGGCCCAAGTCGGTGGATTTTCATGATTCAGAAAATCGACAGCTTCCATGTAGCATGATTATGCGGCATGTAGAAGATCCCTTGAGTCCCTGTTTGTTTTGAGGGCTCTCGGAAAAATTAAATGCCTAGAACAAGTTCGCATCGTCAGAGCTCATTGCCTTCCTCCGTGGAGGAAACTGGGCATCAAAATTACTTGCGGCAAATAGTATCGCCTATATGGGGCTGCACTAAAAAGTGATATCAGCTTTGGGGGAATGTACTAGGTCTCTGAAATGGTAAAAATATCAATACGCAGCCCCATTGAAAAAAAAGTATTTGGAAAAATTATAATATGATCAAGAGAGGCCACATCAATCCTTGTCATACCTCGAAGCTGTTGGATATTTCAGAACTTTACAATTATAGTATATTAAATATTTTCAAATTTATAAATGATGGATCTCTTAATTTCCAAGAAACTCAACTTAATCAGCCTTACAAATAGTATGAAATTTAATATGATTTTCCTTCATTTTAAAATGACAAAATAAATAAAAATAAAAATAAATCAATAAATAAATAATACAACATAAATAAATAAAAAAAAAATAATAGTTAGGTAGAAAAGAAATGTTTCATCAATAAAAATTTATCTGTAATATATGTTTAATATATTCAAATCAAAACAAGCTGCGAAACGTGTGACTTCTTTCGACTTGCCGATCGATCGGTTTTCTCCAAAAACTTTTCAAACTTGGGCACAGTTTGTTATGATAGCTCACAATACACTAATCAATCTTAAAATGCATTTATTTTTTGTCTTTCCAGTATAGAGCAGCAGTACGTAGAAACTGAATTACACATATTTATTTGATAAAATAGAAAAACATTGTGTGGGAATTATTCGCATTGTTCTTCTGAAATTCTATCTTTCCCTTTCACAATAGACGTGTGAGTTTTTTCTTGGTTTTGTTTTCTTGTTACACTAATACAATCTCGTTTTCCTTGAAGCGATTTTCTACGAATCAATAGAAGTGATAAATTTATATTTGTTCTCATGAGTCACACACACACACACACAAGAGCGATGACTCGACTGTTACGGTGTGAGTCATTAAAATGCAGAATATTAAATGCACAGTAATATATGGCTTAAACTGCAGATTATTTTCCCTTAACCTAAAGCCTTAAAATTATTTACAAATGTTATTTATGTTATTTTAAAATGTAATGCTTATCTACAACTATCAAAACAGTTTTTAAAATAGCGATTAAAATCTTTTTAAACTGTTTAATAAATGAACCTAAATTCTGATTGTCAGTTAATAAGTGTGATGCTTAAAAAGTATTTTAAATGTTCAAGATTACCACGAAAATTTATTCCTGATTATTTTATATTAGAAGTGTACAATTTTTTTTAACCCTCTAATGGCATCAGGGGAAAAAATTATAAATGAGATAAATGGTTCTGCTAAAAAATCTAGAGCAAATTGAACTATAATTGATAATATATCGTAATTATTATTTTTTAACATTTTTTTTCTCTTTTGCACATTTTTCAATTACTCTTTACAAGACGCTTGATTATACTTGATGAGGTGGAAACTAGGATAAGTTCTTTATGCCAGAAAAATTTAAATACGTACGGTTTCTGGTGATTAAAATCCTCGCATTATTGACTCACAGTGCTGATATGTAGCATAACAATAGGCACTGAATAAGGTGTAATAATAGCCATCGAAAATAAGTTTTCATCAAGCGATAAATTTGAATTAGCATATCTTTTTACTCATTATAGTTAGAGAATGCAACTAAGTTTTACGAAATATGAGCGAATTATTTACAGTATGAAATAGTAATTTTATATTTTCTTTTATATATACGATAATCCATAAACTTAAGTTCTTTTTTTCTTTCTAATTCTTTGCAAAGTTATTTATTTGTAAGGAAAA
>BMAV01023577.1:884482-913531 GCA_019973955.1 Trichonephila inaurata madagascariensis
CTTTTATTTTTGTTGAAGAAATAATTATATTTTATGCTGTTTACTTTTATGTTAAGAGAAATCTTCAAATGTGTGATGCAAAATTAATATATAACAAAACTGTAAATCTATTTTATTGACTTCTATTCTCTAACTCTGCATGCATTATCGCGGGAATCGAAATGCTTCAAACTTGTCTTACTGTGTGCCATGCTGAATCATATTGGTATATAGGGTTAGCAACCCAGAGCTAAAAGGTTGACGACCTCTGGGTTAGTGGGGCCTTCCCCCATAAACCAACATTTTAATTTTTACCACTTTTACCTCTTGGTGCTTTCGTCTACGTGTTTTTTAGACTGTAATCTTCGTTCTCCATAAGAGAAGTCTGCGTACGCCACTGTCGTACCCAGTGGTTTACGCAGACATCTCTTATGGAGAACAAAGTACCCAGTGGTGTAATGAAGAATATCACTCCCCTCCCCCTTGCAAAGTCAAGCCCCAAGTCGTACTTGGTGTCAGCCAGGCTTTGGGTCCCCTAGAATATTGACCCTCTCCGCAATGTGGAAGTGTACGTTACGCCACTGGTAGTACCTATATTTTTTATATAGTAAACATTATTAAATTATTTCTTAAGGAAAATAGCAGCAAATTATTTTTCATTAAAATAAGGGAAAAAAAAATTAGGAGCAATTTTTTGTTTGTTTGTCCCCCTCAGGGGACTCACCTTCTTTAGGTGGGTACGGGTGTCACAATCCCAAGGTACCCTAGTGATCTTTTCCTTTTCCCAAGGGGTTTACTATCTTTGGTAAACACGGGTGTCACGACCCCGGGGTCCTCTATTTTCGACCCTCCATCTTGTCATCCAATTTCTTCTTTTCTTCTTTTCCCGTCCAGACCACAGACCTATGAATGTTTGGCGCAGTATAGCCAAAACTGGCTCTTGCGCCATAAAACACCAAACTCAACTCAACTCAACTCAACTTTGTTTGTTTGAAAGATACGGTTAAATTACAAACAAGGCAAATAAATTTTTTCATTTTTTTCTAAATGGCAGTCAATTTTGTAATTTTTTTTTGTATCTTACTTTATTTTTAATTTTATTTATATATATTTAAATAAGTTACATGCCTATCAGAAAGTTGCTGAAATTAGATCTTTATTCATACTATTATTGCTTTGAAAGGTACAAATGCAAATAGTCATGACAAGTTTTCAAAGATCAGAGGAGAAAGGTTAGTTCACAAAGTTGAAAGGATACTAATAACCCTTTGGGATGTGCAAAGGGTCTAATGCAATCAAGAGAAACTTCGTTCCCAAACACAAACACTAAATGAAACATTCTAGTTCCAACGGTAGCAAATAACTGAATTATTAGGTGTTGAAACGCCTTCTGAGTAAGTAGGCGAAATGTCGCTTTCAAAGTTAACGCCCTCGAGAATTGAGTTGCTTTGAGTTGAGTTTATTTCTATGATTAAGCGTATTGCAACTATTCACACCCCCAGTATACCATTTAAATGGAGGGGAAAATTTTATTAAGATAAGTTAAACAGAAATATTTCTTAATATATCTTAAGGTATCCGAACAAGTTAGGAGTACTCTTTTTAAAAAAATAGCATACTAAAACATTATAAATGTTTTTTTTAGGATTCAGTAGCAATAAATAGTAATATTTAACTCTCTCTCTCTATATATATGTGTGTAACAGTATTTAAAAAAAATCTAAATTTTACAAAAGTCGCAATTATAAGTGAAATTTTAACAATATTTTTGAAAACCCTTTGGAGCAATTAGAGGAAAAAGTAATAAATTTACATCGGAAAAATATTACTAAAACAAATTAGATGCATTTTTCTAGAGGATGTACTAAAATTTTAATTATTTATTAAAGTTTAAAAATTTTTGAGCTGATTGAGAAAAAATTTTATGAGAAATGTGGCATTCTTTATGAGACCACTATTTAAATAACAAGCCATAACTCAAAAAAATATTCATACAATAATAAATATTTTAGTATATTCTCTAGAAAATAGTGTAATATCGGGTTAAAAAAGTTTTTCAGAAATAAATTTCTAATATTTTAAGTTATCAGACTCCCCATGAGAGATTTTGAGTAATTTAAATGCCCACTTCTGGTAGATTAAAGACCTACTTCCGGTTTTTCTAATTTTATAAAATTGATTGTACTTGGCCTTTAGGTAATAAAGAAACAAAACAAAGTATGTTTTGCTAAGCCAAAAGAGATGATAGCTCTATTCAATAAAAAAAATTGTGTTTTGACCAAATTGGGTCATTTTAACGTATTCGGATACCTTAATAAGGTATATAGTTTTGGAGAGTTATACTAGAGAGAATTTTCAATTCAGGCATTTTTGAATTTTTTTTAATATTAAATAAGAATTTGGTGTCCTTTAGTTTGGAGTTACGCTACATTGTAGAAGCACAATAGGCTAGAAAAAATAGTTTATTGGTAGAGAAGGTAAGAAATCATGAGAGAAAAATATCATATGAGAATATTTTATGAAGAGATAGATATACATTTTTTTAAAAAAATTTATATGATGCTGGGTGAAAAGGAAGAAAACTTCGAGACATTTAATGATTTAATTTTTTTATTTGAGTATAAAATGCTGTTTCTTAAGTAATGTTTGAGTCAGTGAAAGTTAAAAATAGTATAATATCAAATCTCATAAATCAAAATGAACTTTCATTTCGTTATAAAGATAAATGTAGCATTTTTGATTATATCTGTCTGTCTTCAAAATGGGCCCCATGTTACTATTATTATTTATAATTTGGTATCACAGCCAGACTAAAATACACTTCGTAAAGAGTTTTCAAAATGAGTTTTTTTCTTTCGTTATCTTTCAGATGCTATGAAGCTATTAAGTTTGATTAAGTTAAACCAACTTAATGTTTGGGAGGGACATTTAACGACGTGAAATTAGATGCTTAAAATTTTCCTACACCAAAAAAAGGACTCATAAATAAAGAAATATGTATAATGGTTTAGATAGAGCATTATTTTTTACTTATTTCTACTCGTAGACATCAATATCATAAAAGAAATTTAAATTTTAGATCTTCTTGTAACGCAGAGATTTAGAATAAGTGAAGAAAACATTTCCTATTTGGTCGTAATGTAATCATTCGATGAAATTTCCGTGTAAATTCCGACGCAGACGTTTACGTGACTTCGCAAGTGACCAATACAATAATGCAACCTTTCCTATTTGCGGTCGTTCAGATTGCAACATGTCGAGTTCAGAGACTCGTAATCCTTCTCTTACACCTGTCTTATCATCCATCCCACGTGTTCAACATTTGAATGACCTTGAACTGTACACGGATAAGAAGGGGGTTCGAAACACCCTGATATTCTCAACGGTATTTGAACTGTCGAGCATAGTGAATTACTGTCACAATTAAATCTCTGCGTGGTTCGTAAAGTTATTTTTTTGTAGGAACTTTGAACTCATTGAATAAAAATATGGCTCTTATAACACACACACATATTTATATACATTTTTAGAAATATAAATCTAATTATATCATTTAACCTCTGAATTTTATTAAAATATACTGGTATTTAATATCTATCTTTCTATATTACAGTGGCGCACATATAGGATTTTTTCAAGGGGGAAGGGAGTGTCCAGGGTCGAAAGTTCACCTTTCTCGTATCATGCTCCAATACGCCGCCCAAAATATTCTTTTGATTTTGTCAATTTTGGGGAACAACAAACAGTAAAAAAATAATTATTGAATAAATAATTAGCATTAATTAATACAATTAGTTATTAGAAACAAATACTTAATTAAATTTTACGTATTATATAAATAGGTTTATAATTAATCGAAAAAAATTCAAGGGATTTTGGGGGTGAGCCCCCCCCCCCCCCCCCCACCACCTCCTTGTGGGCGCCACTCTGATACGTTATTTCTATTCAAAATAAGAAATACAACTATTTAAAAAGTCAGAAGCTGTACAGATGCTTCACTCTTGCTATATTTGTAACACGTAAGAATTTTAAATTGATTCATGTGTTCCTTTTAAACAATGGTGTACAAAAGGGTCGGGTGTGTTTGGAGATTGACCCCTTCCGTAGACCAACAGATTTTTAATTTTCAACATAAAGATTTCGTCTCGTTGCTTTTCACATCTACTTTTTATTAAAAAAAATAGAATAACCCTTCCTATGAAAGTAGACTGTGTATGCCATTGTGTATACATTGTGCCTTGTGTATACATTGGCATAGCTAGTCCAGAGTTGGCCCTGTATCAATTCCTTTGGTGGCCCTTTTTTGGAAATTGAATCTTTGTTAATCGGACTATATTTAACATTTTGCGATTTTTTACTCACACATTTTGGGGCCCCTGTAGCTTGGGGCCCCGTATCATTGATACGGCTGATACGGTGGTAGCTACACCCCTGTACGCCACTTCTTCTACAACAATTATTCTGAAACTATACTTACGTATTACTATAAAAAATGCGTTGCTATATTCTATTAAAAAAATTAAAATTCTAGAGAAATAATTAATATATTTGTGGGTAAAAAAGCCAATATTTGCATCGAATGAATATATGTATATATATATATATATTGGAAATATTGTGTATACACCCCCTCCCCCCAAATAATTTATTATTCTTAGGAACACTGTTCATTATTTACAAGTTATACTGTTTCATTTTCTCTTTCTCTTTTTCTTTTCTTCAAAAATCCAAATGGACGTTTTTTATTTTTAAGCAAGTTTTTCAAATTTTAATGACTCAAATTCATTTGTTTATTTACCTTTATTATAAAGCAGAGGAATCCCCTTTAAAAAAACTTTTAAATTGTCTGATAATTCATGTTTGTGCATTTCTTATTCCATAATTCATTAGAGTTTTTCTTAGACGATAACTCCTCTTCTTTCCACAAAGTTTTCAAAATTTTCTTTGTCCAGAAAGCGGTTAAAACTATCCTATTTTTATAAACGGAACGCTTTGTTTCACCCGCTGTAAAAGTTTATAATGCGATGCACCATTTGAAGGTCTCACAAGCCGCTACCAGCATGAGAAATAGCATAAAACCGCAACTTGTATTCTAACTGAAAAATCGTGACTAGTTTTGTTAGCTGACGTCTGGGTGTGACGTATAGAGTCGCTGGCTTACGTTTTACGCAAGCGCAGTTCTCAAAATGCCAAGTATCACCCGTCACCATAATGGGAAAACCCTCTTGTATTACTTTATAACGTTTGTGTGATCACCTTTAATTTTTAGACTTTTTCTCAAAACTTTAACTTCAGAATTCTTGATAATTTCAGAAATATTATAATTTATTGGATCTGGAGAGGTATGTTAATAATTTATATCAACAATTAAGTATTTGCACATGTGTACATATCGCGATACACTTCCATTCCTCGCTATATATAGAATCACATGAAAGGTACGTTTTATCTGTAATGCGTATTTGATGGAGTCGGGGAAAATATAACGGTTAATGTTACTGCCGCATTGCAGATAAAACTGCTAAGTAAAACTATAAGACTGCTAAAGACACATAGTTGCTTACAGATGAGAGTCCTAACTGCGTTTTATTTTTGATTGTTTGTCTAATTGCTTTTTTGTTCTTTTCTTTTATTAAGCGAAACAGCCTGTAGTACACACAGAAAAGTACTCATTTTACGATGTTAGCGTCTATGATAAAGTTCTCCTGTATTCAAACGTATGATAAATGCAAAAGGTGCCTTGTAATATAGTCGCATAAGATCTTAGTAAAATGAAACTGAATATTGATTTAATAATTGAATAATAATTACCAATATGAACAAAAGAATTAAAAAACGAACGCAAATTACGTGTAAGACTTTAATACTAATGAATTAGGAATAATAAAAAATCCATAAGACTTCTTTGAAAGAAACACACGGTTACTTTCTGATTAGATTCCTAACTGCATTTTTTTTTATACTTTGTCTAATTGCTTTCTTTGTTTTTCTCTTCTATTAAACCAAACAGCCTGTAGTATACAAAGCAAAGCACTCATTTGTCGAAGTTAACGTCTATGCTAAAGTTCTCTTGAATTCAAATACATAATGGGTGCAAGAGTGGTATACCTTGTAATATAGTCGCAAAGAATTTCCGTAGAAAAAAACCAAATATTGGTTTAAAAACTAAATAATTATTAATATATAATATAAAAAAGTTAAAAAGTAGAGAATGGAAAATACGTGTAAAACTTTATATTAAAGAATAAGAAATAAAAAATTTCAGAAACAGTTAAAACTCGCGCACGCTCTATGTTAAAGTTCTCCTGAATTCAAATATATAATGAGTGCAAGGATGGTACCATGTAATATAGTCGCAAAAAATTTTTGTGAAAAAAAACCAAATATTGGTTGAAAAATTAGATAATAATTATTAATATGAATTTAATGAAATGAGAAATAGAAAGTGCAAATTACGTGTGAAACTTTACAAAAAGGAATAGGAAATAAACTTTTAAGAAACACCTAAAACTCGCAAGCTCTATGTTAAAGTTCTCCTGAATTCGAATATGTAATGAGTGCAAAGATGATATCTTGTAAAACAGTCGTAAAGAATCTTCGTAAAAAGAAACCAAATGTTGGTTTAAAAATTAAGTAATTAATTCTATAAACTAGGGGGGGGGACCTAACGTACCTCCCCCTAACCAATCCCCATTGTACAAATTATACAAATATTCATATTGCTCAAATTGTAAAACTGTATTTTACATGTATTATGCAGTTCTCTCTAATTTGTGAACATGATATTGAACAGGATTTACACACTATCTTTTTATTATTGCTCTTGTGTGTGAGATAAATAAATAACTATATCACATCATCACGAAAAACTGATTTTTAAATATAGAGAGATAAAAAAAAAATAATTAAAAACTAGAGAGAATGCAAATTACGTGTAAAACTTTATATTAAAGAATAAGAAATAAAAAGTTTCAGAAACAGTTAAAACTCGCAAGCTCTATATTAAAGTTCTCCAGAATTTAAATATATAATGAGTGCCTGGATGGTACCTTTTAATATAGTCACAAAGAATCTTCGTAAAAAGAAACCAAATATTGATTTAAAAATTAAATAGTAATTATAAATATGAATAAAAGAAATTAAAAAATGAAAACAAAGCGCGTGTAAAATTTTACATTAAAGATTGAGAAATTTAAAAAAAAAAAAATTCAGGAACTTCAAACCCGCACAATGCCTACATAAAAATTTCAGCATTTAAAGGTCGTGAATAATCTGCTATTAATAATTTCCTGTACGTTAACTTTACTATCAAAGCATTATATTATATGTTATATTGCATTAGTTCCAGAACACAGTTCCATCATTCATATATTCCCCAATATTTGAAATTTCAGACATTTACGCTATCCAGCATCCCGTCATTGAAGACTGAAAATGAGAAAATATTGCTGACACTATTTTAAACGAATTAGATAAGCTGAAGCAAATTGATTGCTATGCAAGCTCAGCTTGCAGTCACTCATGCCTCTCCTCGTAATAAATTGATTTATAATAATCCAACTTCGTAATACTTTGCTATTTGGCGTATGAGTTGCTAGGTAACAAGATACAGTATCTTCCCTCATTAGTAGGAAGAAAACGTGTTCGCTTGTGAGTATTTTTGATTCAAAAAGAGAAAATAAATACGTATATCATGAAAAAGCCTCACAATAACTATAAAATTTTAAAAATATTTTTAGCTTGGCTTGTAAGTTTAAAATATAAATTATTAAATAGGATTAAAAAGAGCCAAATAGAAATGTAAAATATCGTTCCCGTTCAGAAATCGCGAAATTTATGCGGATTGGTTGTATATTAATGGTTATAAGCAAACATGAAAAGAAAAAAAAAATGAAATACTTAGATCCTATATAATGATATTTGGAACCAATAATACTAAAATATTTTCTGAAAACTGATAATGAAATATTATGATATGGATTTCTCAGCTCTCACAGATGGTATGAATATTTTATCTCATGCCATTGTATAATTCGAGAGAATTTAAAATTTGTGCTTCGAAATAAGCATGAAAGTGTAACTTGTAATTTTAATACAACCTTGTTTTATATATAACGGACTTTCACCACTCTCTTGTAGACATGGTAGTCTAGTGGTTGAGGTCGAGAACTCGTTGCTGGCATATCACAGGTTCAAGTTCTGGTGCCACTGAAGACCCACCGTGTAGAGGGGATGATGTGGTAGTTTGGGTAGGGGAGGGGTGCTGGCTCAGGTTCGTCTTCGTCAATGTCCGTTGCCAATAATCCTCGCGTTACTTTTTAGTGCAACGTTAATATAATATAATGTAAAAGATTAAGCAACCAAAAGGATTAAATAACGCAGAAAGATTTTCTTTTCATTACTCTTTGTTAAGATGTTATGTCGATTTGTATGAGAAGTTTAATGTTTATTGTAATATCTTACGAAAAAACTTAGTCTTTAATTTATCGTAACTCTTATAAGAATTATACAAATAGTATCGAATGAGAAATTTTTATTTCCTACGTCGCTTAGTATTTGTATGTCAGATATTTTTTTTCAAAAAAAAAACTTCTTGAGTGCAGTTTTGCGAGTGTTTTTTCCCCTTACAAAAAATCGAGATTACTTACTGGTTTTCACGAAAAAAAAAATACTCGTGTATTGAATTTCGCTCAATAAAAAAAAGCATTATTTTAGTTCTTTTTGTCAGTAAGAAAGGAGCATTACGGTTTTTAGTTTATTAGTAGAAAACTGTTATTTGCCTTATCGAATTCTTTTTTTTCCCTTCTTAAGACTTATCTGATATAAATCAATATTTATTCGAATGGACTTTCTTTTATTTCTTCATATTAAAATAAATGAAAAGTACTTATTAGACCATAAATGCGATATAAAGACACTTACTATTTTATATTTTGTCTCTTCGAAATTAAAATTGTGCTGACTGCAAAGCTTTTTGAGGAATCGAAACAAAACAATTTGACGTATTCTTCAGCTATGGACCAAATAGTTACGTGAGTAATTCCTACTTTCAGCGAAACAAACAGCGCAACAAATTTCTTTAGTGTAATGAGATGGCAAGAAGATTGGGACAAAAAAAATTCCCAGTTGGCGAATCGATGCTTAGGGAGAATTCTTGAAAAGGTTAGCGACTTACAATCAATTCCCTATAGTGTGTTTCCCACACGTTAAAAGGGATTTAGTTGGGAAGATTAAATTGATCACGAGGTCTTCTCTTAAGGAGCAATGTCTTATTTGTAGTAATTTATGTGCATTTGTATTAAATCCATTATTATGTTATTTTCTTCACTGTTATATTTTTTTTTGTAAAGTTTTGAAAAATCACACTTTTTTTTATTTATTGTTATTATGCATAATTAAAAATAATTAAATGATAATAAATATGAGTAAAGTAATACCTCGACTTCTTACGCTACCCCGAATTAGGCGAATTCGGAGTGACGCGATTTTTAAATTTCGTCGTTTTTTTTTTCCATCACTGAAAATCAGGTGGAATCAGTGCCAGATCTTGATGGAATTGATAATTCGATTGAAGAAGTTGTCGATGTTGAAGAAATCAAATACATTTAGAAGTGGATAGTTGTGACTGGCTCACGCGTCTTTTCATTTACATGTTCTTTGGGTTCTTTTGGGGCCAGAATTAATGGCAACTCTTTTCCAATCAAAACCCAAGAAGTGAAACGTGAATAAAAGATGCAAATTAGAAAACTTTTAAATATCAGAAGTTAGAGTAAGCGCGGGTGGCAATTTGGGGAATGTTAGAGAGTGCGTGATTCAATTGTGAAGTGAAAGCCAACAGAGGTTATCCCGAAGATAGAGCCATTAGGTCAAGGTGCATACCATTGCACTCGAGTAAATACGCAAATTCCTTAAGATTAGATCGGTGATCGGATTAAGTTAGGATTGACTATTAGGACCTGAGATATTATTGGAATTGAGCTTAGGCGAGTTAATTATTGATAGTGGTTCGGGTTAAGTTATTTCGGTATTATCTATATTGTGTGTTTTGTCATCGTAGATTCTCTCACATATATTATTATTATCTAATCTGTTTGACGTTTAAGTTTAAGGTCTTAATAAAGACAAATGAAGATCATGGAATCTTCTAGTTCTTTCATTAATCCTACACCTCTAGCTCATGCTGAGGGCACCCTAGGGGGGCAAGTTCACATAGTGATGACGTTCAAGAATTGCTGGATTCCCATAATCATGAGCTGACAACGGATGAGCTCATAGCAATGCATGAGCAAGAGCAAAACATTAAAGAACTTGAATCTTTAGTCCCAGTTCAATCAGAAGATAGAATGACGGTTGGTAATTTGACAGAATGTCTGAGTTTGATTGGAAAAGGGTTACAAATTTCAGAAAATATAGACTCCAACGAAGAGCGTATTTTTTCAACAAAACAAGGAATAAAAAAAAACTTTTTTAGTATGTTAAGAGGAAATTTTGTGGGAGCAAAGAAGTCTTTGACCCGGCAGCCTGCTTTGTTAAGGCTACGTTTGGAACCGTGATTTTGCAAAAGCGTATAAATGGATAATATTTATGATATTTAGTGTCACTTAGATTAGAAAATGTATATAAAATTGTTTTAAAAATATTATTACAAAAAAAATTTATTTAAGTACAATATTTTGACAAAAAATGAACATAGAATAACCAATTTTCAAAATATCCTTCTTTGGTGAAGAATGCTTCTATTATATAATAATATTTCGCCTGTACAGAGGCTCAATTAGAATTTTTGAAATATATATCTTAGAAGTGGGTTTATTCACGTTTTACGACAACAGAGTGGAGAATTTTTTTTTAAAAAAAAGCCGATAATTATTTCAATTGGTTGTAACTCAGAAAATAATGTGAATTTTTCAAAAAAAAAACAAAAAAAAGTTCAAACTCTCTGAAGAAGTTTTTACTTTATATAAGCACAAAATATTATTATTTTAGAAACATTTTTTATAAAGGGAGAACATTTTGAAAAAATGTTATTCTAAGTAATTTTTTGCCAAAATATTGTATTTAAATTATTCTTTTTTTGTCAAAATGTCCTTAAAACAATTTTGTACATGTATTCTAATCTAAGTGACACTAAGTATCATGAAAATTATCCATTTATGCGCTTTTTTAAAATTACGGTTCCGAACGTTGTCGGATATATACCTTAAATTTTATGAAACCTTCTGTGTCAAGATAACTTCGGTTTGCGATTTTGTAGTTGTGTTATCTAAGATTTTATTAAACATTTTTTTATTTCTAAATTATTTTATGTGTATTACATGCGAAATTATACCCCGACTTATACACGGTTATCACTCGGTCCCACCTATCACGTAAATTCGGGGTATTACTGTAATTTATTTCTCATGTTACATATATATGTGATGAATCCCCAGGTTCTTATATGTGAGTTGAGTAAACTTCCAGCCTTGTACCCCTCAACCCACATCCGCATAACTTCTTCAACTGCAACTTGGCTCCTTCTCTCTAACCACGTGTACGAACTTGTCTCTCGAGATCGACGCTTGTTACAATACACGCGTTCTAGTCATGGATTGGAGTACAGACACATTACAAACACATTAAAAAACATATATAACACATTACAAATCAAGTAAATTGCGATCAACGGCTGCGTTATTATTTAACCCCAGTCATTCAGAAACACTCCTGTTAGAAGTACCCAAAGCCATCTTATACATATACATATACAGGGTGATCCGCTGCCAGACCTCCAAACTTGCAAGGTGGGTAGGGGTTACAAAGACAACTCGGAATGACATAGGAATGCAGGGTCGCAAATGTCGTAATCGCGAGCTGTGGCGCAAAGAAGAGAAAAAGAACAGAAACAGCAACACTTAAATAGAACAGAAAAAATTGTATTGAAATTTTATACTAAGCAGGTGTTTGAAATTACAACCAGAAATCGTAAGGCAAGTCTGACAGTGACGCTGCATGGAATTCCTGACGTTCTGGAAGATTCCTCCAGATAGTCTTGCTGTAGATGGAGTTGAACAGAAGGTTTCTGAACACCGATCTAGCTGGAAGTTGGCATTTATGATCCATTTCCCGAGGTAGTAGGATGAACTCGTATTCAAAACGATTAACTGCCGACTAGTTGATAGTGTATGGAGATGCGGATTGTAACGGGTGCACCGCTACATGGTTGTACCAGGAACGTTACCCGAACAGGCGTGTTCTACATCACATGACCTTCGCAAATGTGAACAGAAGATTAAGTGAGATTGGTTCCTTAACGAGTTAGCAGGGTTTTTTTTTGGTGTATGATACACCCGTTCTTTCAGTTGAAGACCTCATCACTCGAATATCTGTAGGTACCTGGAGATAAATGCCAGGAATCTTTCAGAGTGTAAGGAATTCAGTGCAGTGCCACTGTCAGGATACCAGACGACATCTGTTCGTAATTTCGTACACCTGTTGTTGTATAAACTTCCAGTAAAATGTTTTATGTCCCATTAATATGTTGCTGTTTCTGTTCTTTCCTCTGTTTCTTTGCACCATAGCTAGCCACTACGGCATTTGCGACCCTCCAATCCTGTGTGATTGCGAATAGTCTCTATATATCCTACACACCCTGTAAGTTTGTTGGTATGGTAGTGAATCACCCTGTGTATATATAATCATGTACTAAATTGCCATAAGTCTATAATAATGCAAAACAATAAATAAAAGTATAACTAGACAGGCCGTGGGTAGCCTAGTGGTTAGAGCATCGGACTCCAGACCGGAAGGCCTGGGTTCGATGCCCGATGCCACCAAATACCCTCCGAATACACACGGAGTACGTGCTCGTTAAATCAGTGGGTCCGAAAGTCTTGTGGGATGAATCACGAATGCAGGGGAATGGAGAATATTTTCCTCCCCTTCAGTTCCATGCCTAAATTGTGGAGGTGGAGATAGGTGGTATCGCCATCTATTGTCCCTTCGGGGAATTTCCCCGAGCTAATTCGTACTGTCACCTGTATGGTGCTCAAGGCCAACGACAGGCGTACTTCTAGCCCCTTACCACGATGAATTTCGTAGGCCTCGTTCTGACTACGTCAGACAGGTGGCACATTAGCCACAACAACAACAACATAACTAGACATCTAATTCAGAAATAAGATAGCTTCTGTAGTGTACTAGCAAAATCTTAACCTTAGGAACAAAGATTGTAGGGTTTAATATTTTTAAAGCCCTATTTGTCTTTACCACTGGGCTGCAAGAAATTTAAGGGTTTTCATTAACCCGGGAGAAGGCACACACTCGACAGTAACGTTAGTGGTCGCGCGGGGTGACCACAATTACATTTATTATACGCGATAAAAATCGTAATTCCAGTGAATAATTTAATTAAGATAAAGTATACTTATCTACTTTTAAGGGCTTTTATTTTTTTTGAGAAAAAATCCAATCAAACTGAACTAAAATGCTTCAAATGTGGGTGACTATAATAAAGGATGCAAATCACAGATACTTTTCGCTAACATTACAGGAGTGATATTTTCAGGCAGAACTGTCATATTTTGTGCAAGTTATTGTAGTTTTATTATCCTTTGAGGATAGAAAAATAGCGTGTTGAACTTTTTCTTGCTTGTGTCTTTTTGACAAGGTGCAATGTGTCTTGTGGTACACTTGTGGCTTCAAATCTTTCTCGATGGAGTTTTTTTATTTTACATTTGAAAATTTTCTTTTCAACTTAAAAGTTTCATGTTCATCACTTTTCTCAAATTTTCTTTCGCTATCATAATTAATATGTATTATTTCATCAGGTTTTCTCCTTTGCTTGATCAGTTTCAGTTTCATCCAATAGAGATCGCGATTGGCCATTTCATTTTTTTAATATTCTATTCATTTACATTTATAAACCCTAATGAGTCGTATTTCGCAGCAGTCAAAACCTCTAAGTTATTCACAGGAGAAAAATGTAGCCTGTCCATAGAAAATATTTTGGAACAAAAGTTGCAGCTAGGTGTACTCAATCACCTCAAGTTACCTTAAGATTGAAAAAAAAACAACGTTTGTCACTTCCAAAAAAGAGGGAGATTACGACAAATACATTTTCGTTCCCATGAAAATTGCCTTATAGGAGGATACTGACAAAAGGTCAATGTGTGTGTGTGTGGTAACAAATAAACAGTGTTCCCAGAATTAAAGATTTCGTGAGCCTGGGGTAATTCTGTACCCCCGCGCGACCACTTCCGGGTGAATGAAAATACTAAAATAAGAATTATATGTATAGTATATATATATATATATATGAGAAGTTGAGAATATACCGTTCAGAGATGTGAATATATATATATTTTTTTTGTTGTGCAGTAAATATTCGAATTTAAATTTACTATCATGTTGTTGTTTAGTTCATAAGTACTCTTCTTGCAATCTATTTCAGAAAAAATGTAATGGAACGTTTATTTGTATGTTTCTATGAATTTGGGAGTATAATATGAAAATATATGTAATATAGAAGAGCTAACTGTAGAGTATTTTTGTAGCAAACATTCTCAATAAATTTGGCTTTAAAATATAGATTTTTAGCCATTTAGCCTTAAAAATTATGTATATTTTATTTTTAATAATTTTTTCTAAGTTTCAGCAGGGGGCATCTACTTAAATATTACCCTCTTTTATCAAGGATACTCTTTATATCAAAATATTGCTTACTGTTTTAGAAAAGATACTTAGCGAAGTAAATAGATGGTCTATATATATGACCTCTGGAATCGATACGATAAAACTCTCTAAATTCTCGATGTTTGCGAAGACACTGACCTCAAGGACAAATAGTGTAAACAAGTTACTCTGAAGAATAACGGAAATGAAAAAAGTCGAACCGAGAATGTTATGCTTCAGGAAATGTCCCGAATTGTCTCTCGTGAAAAATTCGGAAATGCAAGAGTGAATGCATTATAAAAAAGCGAAATCGTTCTACATCAGAAAACGAAAACAAAACCAAAGCAAAAGTTTCGACGAAATGAATCTGGTGGAGGTCAACTGCCCATGGTATCATCAATTAGAACGAGAGACTGTTTGTCATTTGGTGCGAATTTTAGCACGCCAGGATTCCAAACATGAAATTTAGGACATCATTTACTCAACTGAAAAAAAGACAATGGAAATAAAACAGAAAATGTTATAAACAATTAATTTAATGGTAGAATGATAGGGCATGTACTCTTAACGACATCTGAAAAGCTAAGAATTTACCTCCGGAGACTTTTTTGATTCTATGACGTACGCGAAAAAATATTTTTAACTTTTATTTTTGAATCGCGTAAATACATTTTCTTAATAGAGGCTACAATTCTGAATAATGTAAGCAATTCATGAAATATCCTTTTATAATTTGATAATACAGTAGAGTCTCGAAAACTCGGTACTTGATAACCCTGTCGTCTGGACAACTGGGCCCAAAACTTGCAGATCGAAGATCCAGAACGATACCGAGCAAGACATATGTCCGATGCAGAAATTATTACTGCTGTCTCAGTTAATGAAAAAATACCGAAAAATAATGAAACCTTAACGTTGAGGGAACCGTACAAATTCTTAAGATATCAAATAGTGAGAGACTAAATTCGGTCGATGCAGCCATTTCAAACAACAAGGTGCGTTGATAAAGGACTTAGTGTTCCTTCATCGTCTTCACGGTGAAGCAACAATACCAGGAGCGTAGCTACCACTGTATTAATGATACGGAGCCTCCAAGCTACAGGGCCCAAAATGCGTAAGCAAAAATTCCTCAAATGCTAAGGGGCCCCAAAAAAGAGTCCCCAAAGAATTTTGATACATGGCTTACTCAGGGCTATCTACGCCAGTGAACAAAACGCAGAGTGCAGTCCTGAAGACAGTAGGGCATTACGCATTTATTTAAAAAACAACGACCAGTTTTTGCAATGTCGGCTACTTAAATTTCATTATAGACGGCTTTATGCCTTGGTAAAGTATTTTTCTGAGGTGTGTCTGATCAGGTAAATAACTGTATACTATTCATTCACTAATTTCATTTCCATATAGTAAATGCATCGTGTCTTCATAAAGTACGTACTTTTCCTTTGTAAGGGCATTTGGCCTGTTTATTTTTTGTTGTACTCTCAAGAAAACAATACATACGAGTGCAGTACAATATTTTTGGAAGAAATATCGTACTTATTCTTTTTTAATTCCATTCTCGATAACCCAGGATTTTTACAAACTCGGCCACTTTTCCGTTCACATTCAAGTTTTCGGTACTTTACAGAACATACATACTGTTCGCAGCATGGATAACGGCTTTATTTATTCTAGAAAATGACACCAGATAAGATAACTAAAACAATAAATTACAATGGTTATGTATATTATCAAGTATTGTTTTAGTATTGTGTTATTAAATCTATTATTATGAAAAGTAATGTTTTCTGCACTCTAGTATATGCCTCAGAAGAATTATTAAATTGATTTGATATTGTTTCTTACCGAAAGTTTTATTTCGACTTTTATTAAAGTGATAACTATCCTAAAAAGGTTTTCTTCCAAAATAAGTGCAATAGAAAATATCCGCGTTTCATCGCACTTTTCCCATGAAAAGAAACTTCATGTTGTTTGATATTTTTTTCCTTTCAAATGGAGTTGCACATTGGCATTTACCATTGTAGACCTAGTACTTTCCTCTGGAGCTGGTTAAAATTTTTAGCGTGGCACCACATAGGTGGATACCTATTGTCACAATGTAATTTTGACGCTCAGTTTCATCCCCAGAGGAAAGTGAAAATATATTATTTCAGCGTTATGAATTTTCCCTGCGGTATAACTTTATTTAGTCACTAAAAAAACCATCTGGTGTTTCGAAATTGTGTTTCATTATATTACATCCATTTACAAGTTGCACAGTAACTGAAGAAATTTATTCATCATCTTAAATTATTTTATTTATTCTTCAAAGACATAGGTTCATTTTATCAGTATAAAAGAATGGAGTTTCAAGATTTTCACGAGAGGGAATTTTTTTTTTCAAATAAAATAATTTATTTCTTTAATCAAAATTGAAGCAAGTATTAGGACCCGTACTTCTAGACTTCATAGTTCTGTTGCTGTACTTTTAAATTTTCTGCCAACTCCTTCGAAAAGGGAAGAAGAGTCTTACTCGCGCGGTTTCATATGCAGAGATTCCCCTGAATTTGATGAGTGCCATTCAGACATATATTGTTAGGGAAGCAGGGCAAAGTGATTGCGATCGATATTTCATTCAAATCAGCTGTGCTTAGCCTATTTAACACTAGGAGATCGGTTGAAGGGAAGACAGTTTTGACACTTTACAAGGAACAGATGGGACCTAGGAAGTTTCCAAGGTGATTCAAGTACATCATTTTTTGTTGCAAATATTTTGTATATACCCTCACATTTATTATCTATCCTTTCATTATCTCATATGAGAAAATGATAATAGTCTTTATTTTCTGTTATTTGTATTGTAGTAGTTTAGTGTAGGTAAAAAGAAGCGCATATATACGTTACCGCTTAAGTACAGAAATCAAGTAATGTGTATATAAGGCTATTTGTATATTAATTGGGACATGCGTAAAAGTTCAGAAAAATGTTTCATTTCTCACTTTAACAAGCTAAATTGAATATCCTGTTAAAGTAAAAATAAAACATTTGCTTGAAAAAACAAAGTTTTTATATATGCTTAAACTAATAATCAGACAATCAGCTCAGTAATATTAAGAAATACTATTTGATATAAAATACTATACATTTATCCTCTCTCTGTACAGTTTTTAGCAAATTCATATAAAAATCAGTAGATTTTAAATATAATATGTTGACAAAGTTGAATCTTAATGTTAGATCTTTAATTTTTGGTATCTAAAGAATCAAATTGATAGTATCAATTAATAAACCAAGTAGGATTCAAAGAATCAATTAACAGGCTTAAAATTATTATTACGAATAATGAAATGTGAATTTAAATAAACAAACACTTGAGAAAATCCTGTTTATTTGTTAGCACAATCCAAAGTTTTTTGTTGCTCAGAATTACATACCAATTGATTTTTGTGAAAAGAGATATATGTATGGCACCTTTAGATAGGCTGTCACATTTTGTGAAACTCTGTCCAGTACCAAGAGATTGTTTTTGTGTTGTTTGACATGAAGGTATTTTCATACGAGGGGAACTCTGAAACTTTTGAGATACGCGCAGATAAAAAGTTACAAAAAAAAAAAACCCGGTTTAATTTGGAAATACAAAGTACTTTAACACAGCAGACGACTTTTTACTGATTTATTTCCAGTTGTTTAGCGTAGAATAAATTTTAGACAGAAGAGAAAATGGAGTTGACGCGAGAACATTATCGTGCTATGACTTTCTATGATTTTAAATCTGGATTAAATCAAAAGGAATGCTTTCAGTGGCTACAATTAGCATTTGGTGATGAATCTCCATGTCGTACTATTGTATTCAGATAGTTATAAAGAATTTTGCAAAGTTGTCACAGGAAGGCCACGGTCGGCAGTAATCCCAGATAATGTGTCTACCATACGAAAAATGTTAATGGATGATAATCGCTGTACCTACCAAAACCAAATGATACAGAAGAAATTTTTTTTTTTAACATTGAATTCGCAGCCATACACAAAATTATTCATGAAAAATTACACAAGAAAAAAGTTGTTTGCCGTTGTGTTCCCCATAATCTAACTGAGCACCAAAAAGAGGAGCGTGTCAGAATCAGTAAAGAAACCCTTTAATTGTGTGTGTTAAATGATGGTGGACACCGTATCATTTCTAAAATTGTAGTGGGGGACGATATGTACATATCGTTCTTTTGAGGTTCCAACCCGTCAAGGAAGCAAAGTATGGGTCTTTGAAGATGATCCCATGCCAACAATGGTGAAAAGACAATGAACAATGAAAATAGTACTGTATGACGTTCTCTTCGGAAGAACGGGGTTGGTAAAAGCCATCAAGTTGGAAGGACAGAACACAGTAACAACAAACTGGTATACCACTAAACGTCTTCTAGAAATTCCCCAAAAAGTTAATGTTTAGGGACTAATACTTCACCATGACAATGCATCTCCCCATATGAACGGCTTAACACAGTTGAGTTTCTTAAACAAAAACAAATTATAAAGTGATAGAACATCCACCTTATTCTCCGGATCTAGCTACTTCTGACTTTTGGTTATTTTTTAATCCAAAAAAGAACTTACGAGAGCGTCGTTTTCATTCAGAAGAAGAGATTGATGTGGCTATAAATGCCTTTTTTTTCATCAATTCCAATAAATTAATGGTTTGAGGCATTTAATCTGTGGAAAATTCATCTACAAAAGTTCATTGATGCAGTTACAGCCTGTACAAATAAAAGCCAGTGAAAAAAAAAATTTTTTTTTTTGACAAAATCTCTTATTAAAATGTTTATTTACATATTATTAATATAAATCCAAAGTTTCAAAGCTATTAAATAAGTAATTTTTTTAAAAAAAAATTCCTTTTCTATTTGAAATTAAACTTTCGAGAATTGCTAAAATATAAACTAACCATTAGCTGAGGCATCGTGGCACCATAAATTTTGATTGATTAAATACTCCTAATATAGCTAGAAGAAAAATTTTAACTTCATAAATTGCAGATAAAAGTTTTTTTTTCCCTTAAAAAGAAATGAAAAATCTATTTTTTGACTGAATTTCTGCATAAAAGATCGACTTATGCAAAGAAGACTGAAATTATTTGCATAAGAGATTAGGCTACTCGTGAAAGATGTTACTTAAAAGATCATGTTATCTTTTAAACGTCATTGCTAATTCATGACTGGACAAATGCTACTGAATCTCGTTACGATAGCCTAGTGGTCAAGGTAACGGGCTTATGACCGGAGTGTCAGGAGTTCGAGCCTACTACAGTTGTAGACCCACAGTGCAGAGGGGGCCGATGCATGTCAAATATTTTGAGGCTCAATTGATTGATTGAATGAATATTAACGTCGCACTGTTCAGCAACACGAGGGCTTTTTGTGACGAACCACGTAATTTTGAACTATGGTCAAGTGACGTGGACAACACCTGAGCTGCCCCCCTCTCCTAACTACCACACCACACCAACGGGAGGACGTTTGAGCTCTCGACAGAATTAACGTGCATCGCTGCCCTACACGGCGGGTCTTTAGTGGTACTGGGCTCGAACTCGCGACAAGGCAAGCTCCAATACCTATACCACTCGGCTACCACGGCCACAATTTGAGGCTCAAACGTTCTCCCATTGGTATGGTGTGGAAGTTAGGAGAGGGAGGTGCCAGCTCAGAGGTGACGTCCTCGTCACTTGACGATGGCTCAAAAGTAAGAGGTCAGTCACCAAAAATGTAATTGAATAGTGGGACGTTATTATTTACTCACTGAACCTCTTTTCTGAAAGTTCAAAATATTTCTTTAAATTCTATTTGAGATAATTACCGTAATTATTACATTACATATTTCGCTTTTTAAAATCTCAATTTGTATGATTTTTTTAAATGAAGTGCGTGATTCATTCATATTTTTCAATTCCTACTACTAGTTCACTCAGTTCAGTTCAGTTCTGGTTTTGTGGGATATGGAGCAACAAAGGCTATTATCCCCATTAGTTCACTCTCGCCCTATGTGTATATATACATATATATATTTATTCATGTATTTATATCTTGTTCAAATTTTCAATCGTTAATAGAATACTTTCTATTCATCCATTCAAGTTCAAATACATTTTTTTAAAACTTGTAGCGGATGACACTTGATGTTAATATTTTTTTCAAAAATTAATTCATTAATTAAATTAAAAATGAATAAATAATAATAATAAAAAATAATAATCAAATCGAATATATAGAAAGAAAAATTGCTCGTTGTGTCCCTGTAGTGCAACGGATAGCGCGTTTGACTTCTAATCCAACGGGCGTAGGTTCGAATACCACCTAAATTTCTGAAATGTTATTTCTCTTTTATTAGAATAATTATAAGTTTAATTACTGAATAAGTAGTAAAAAAAAAGAGATAGTCCGACAGCACATATAGAATGGAAAATCGCTTTCTATTTTGTCACTTAATATTGTGATTCTGTCATATGTATATACATATTTATATTAATTGCAACTATTTAATAAAAAGTAACTATAATATAAACTTTTTCTTTGTTGACCTAGGTAGGAATTGACTTAAATTTTTTTTCCTATTACTTGTTAGTACTTCATTTCACAAGTTTGTTTTTACTCTGTTCTACCTATTCTTCTTATTCCAACAAGCCCACACGTATTCTCAACATGTTTTATGCAAATATGCTAATATCCGAAGTGAACTGACTTTTTTAATTTTAGAACCTTACTTCGTTCTTGGAAAAGTTGTGAAAGAAGCTATGTTTTGGCTTATATTACTTCCTGAAAAAAGTTATCGTCGCAAACCGTTGTAGCGGTGAGACGTTTGATACGACGACTTTAGATTGGGATACTTTCTAGCTTTCTAAAATTATTTAGAAATCATAATTTAGCCATTTTTTTGTAAAATAGTTTAATTTAATTTTAAACTGAGTCTATATCACTAATTTACCAACTAAGTATATATAGAATCAACGGTTAAATAAAATAAAAAATTTAGTTTTTAATTATTTTAATGTGGCACAATAGCCAGAATTGTGAAAATACTTTGAAGACGAAACTCTATATATGTACAATTTAAACATTAGGAATTTTTTCCTCAAATAATTGATTGTGCAAGGAATAATGACACATTTTAAATTTAAAATGCCTTTTTATTTGGTCTTCTGATATAATTTATTTTAACACAATTTTCTATTTTTATTATGTTATGATGGAGGTTGAGATCTAGCTATATACCGGTTGAAATAGTAATGTTTGCTTAAAGAATATTAAAGTAACGCGCTTGACAGTCGTATGAAATAAATCGTCAAATTTGATACACTTTCCGTGCAAAAACAACCAAAACTTTTTCCAAGATAGACGTAGTAAATATAAATTCAATTCAATTCTGTTTTGAACTTGCATTGAAATAAGTTTCATTACTTCGTAGATACGGATTTTATACTGTCCTTTTTTTTCTGGGGACTTACCTTTTTTGCTCCAGACTTTATCCTTAAAGTAAATAGGTTTAGAGGAAAAAAAAATATTCGAAAAGTTTATTGTCATTTTCAGATATATCCGGCTAAAGAAGGAAAAGGAACGGTATAAGGGTATGGCATAGTATAATTCTTTTATTCAATCCGTTTTTCTTAAATTAAAAAAAAAAAAAAAATGCCTCTTTTTTGAAATTGATGTAATTTAAGCTCTTTTCTTTTGTCTTTTAAATTTTATTATTTCTGAATTTGTTCTGAGCTGCAGAATTTTCACCAAAAGACTTTTAAGCTCCCAATATGTATCATTAAATAGTAAGTTCGTCAACAGATTTCAAGAAATAATGCGTTATTTCTCTGTAGAGTTATAGGTGATGGTTTTAAAAAAGCGCTTTTTATGTATTCTCTAAAATTCATAGAAATGGGTACAAACAAGTACGGTTTTTTAGAGTGTATTATACACATGGAATGCAATATACCAGTGTTTTTCAAACTGTGGGTCGCGCCCCCCCTAGGGGGGCGTCATAGCCCTAAGAGGGAGGCGCGAGCCCATTTAAAAGTCGAAAAAAATTATTTTAAAAATTAACAACTTACTAAATGTAAACAAACAAATACATTCTGACATAATCTAAATAAAATACTCATAATACAATACATTTATAAATGTAGTACACAATCTATTTTAGAATTAACTTAACAATACTAAGTTAAGAACAAGTTTAATAATTACCAGTGACCCTATGGATTTGTCATGTATAAAATTATATGCCAACATTAACACTTATCTTGATAATTTGTACGGTTTATAATTAATCTCTCAAATGCCGATTAAAAATTATGCGATTCACTCTCCAATGCTCCCGTTTAGCACGTATGTAAGCGTATGTGGTGTATCAAGGGGGTTGGTGGTAGAAAAGGAATAAATAATCCAATCCTCTGAAATAAGTGAATCCTTCGCAAACACTGTTTAGGTCATTTTATTGCTTTCTAAAGCCTTCCGAATAATTTTGTGGATAGCAGTTCACAGAAAAGATATAACTTCGGAAAGACGTATATATACGTCTGAGAGCAATAAACACAGTGGCTGAGTGAGATGTTTATATACGTTGGTGTGGCTTAAGAGTTTTAAGTCGTATTGTATGTTTAACGTCATAGTATTATTGAATTTAATACATCACTATTGTATGGAGGTGGGGGGGGGGGGGATTATTGGGTTTCAAACATTAGAAGTTTGAGAAGCACTGCAATATACTCTTTAAAAACTGTGTAAACTCATTTTCTCCCATCATCCTTTTACATGAGTGAATTAAATTACAAACGGTTATTCTTAGATATAGATAAATAAGAGTATTTTTTTTAACCCTTTAACTGTCAAATTATTTTGCTGATTTAGGTACATAAATTGTAAATTTTTTTAATTTTAAAAATCAAATGTTAAGTACAAAATAAAATTTACTTAGTAGTTAAAAACTGATATTTTGAATTACATGCATTAAAGGTCTTAAGGTTTTGTAGCAACTGCATGTTCGCTTGACGTGCTTTGCAGTGGTAAGGTTGCTATGAAGAAGAGCATTATTTTTTTAAAAAAAATTAATAAAATTAAAAAAAATAATAATGAATACGTATTAGTAGTTTAGTAATTCTGTTTTGTGTGGCATAACTGGAACCATTTTTCCAAGCACGAGCGAACTCCGCAATCATTACATCAGAATTATGTTTTCTTATCTTTTTTTTTTATTTGCATCCTTTTTTTGAACAACAAACTTCGCACAGTTTTGTAGGCTCACGTTTCGTAGGAGTAGAAGGAATAAGGGATATAAAATGTCGTTCATTAAGATGGCCAAGGTTATGTACTGTATGTGGCCTGCCAGGATTCTTTTGTCCAGAAGTTGCATCCTCATATTTATAAAAAAAGTTCTTCTACAACTTGAATTCGAAATTCTAAAAATGTAATACGTTTCCCAACAGCATTTTTATAAAGCAAAAATAAGTTCCACAGTATAACTTGTCTATTAAATGTAAAAATATCTTTTTATAATACTTTTTCTGACGTTTTAGAATTGTCGGATGAAAAGATATTTTTTGAACACAAAGATTTACACCACCCATAGTTAGATTGTAGTCAAAAACTGTATCTTTGGCTTGAGTATATCTTCATTTTTTTTATTTTTGAGGTTGACCATGGAAGTATCATGAATACTGCTCATTCATTAATTGAGCCCAAGTTAACTTTTCGAGACATAGATTAGGGTTTGATAAGTGATGAAGCCAAAATAAACTTCTCCCGATATGTATTCGAATATAAAAATGGGATGCACTAAAAAAAATTACTTCGTATAATACTCGGGAGAGATGTTTTAGAGCACTAGTAATGTGCCCGAGTCAATCTCGGGCATGATAGTCAAAAGATTAATAAATTAGATTAGAGTAACGAATTAATAATGTTGATTTCTCTGGATTCTCCTTTATGTTGTATGCGAATTTTCCAAATAATATTTCATCAAATGGCCCATTGTGTAGATCTTGCCAGAG
Organism: Trichonephila inaurata madagascariensis; assembly: GCA_019973955.1. Taxonomy (NCBI): domain Eukaryota; kingdom Metazoa; phylum Arthropoda; class Arachnida; order Araneae; family Nephilidae; genus Trichonephila; species Trichonephila inaurata. Next base: position 909,111 of record BMAV01023577.1, read on the forward strand.
AGAAAACCTTTTTTTCCTTGATGATGTTAGTCGCTTTCTTCTTTCGCTGTAACTGTAACTGAGCAGACGAACAATACTTGCTTGATCTGAAACAGGATAACTTTTTTAAAACTTTCATGGCCGTATTTAAGCCAATTACTAATTTACTAATTTGAATTTTTAAAAAGAGGAGATTGTGTGAATTTAATCAGATCATTTCTTCAACAGCAGATTATTTTAAGGCTAAATCAACTGCGTAGAAACACATCACTAAAGGGATCTTTTGTTCTGATAAATTTGTAAACATTAGTTCTACTGTTATTTCATTGAACATGAAATGCTACCCACTCAGTCTGATGCAAAACGTTTTGCATGAATATCATGTAACACTGTTGCATAATATCGAAAGGATTTATAATGAGCATAGATTTTCGCTAACCCTCAAACTTTTTATAAACTTGATATGCTTGTTTTTCGAGCTTTAAATATTTCTCATCTAAGCAAACATTATATTATCCTAAATACTTTTTTCATTTCTATTCAAAGACCAACAAAAAAAAGCACTAAATTCTGATAGTAAAAAATACACTTGATAAAATTATTTGTATAAAGAAGAGGATATTTTGCATCAATTTAAAGGACTGGAGTACAAGATAAAAAAAGGGGAAAATAAGGAGAAAACGAAAATATTAATAATAAAAATATGGATATTATCAGATTCCTGTAATACACACTTTTAAAATGATTCAAGTAATTATTAGTTGACTATTATTAAACCGTAAATTTAAATGTTTGGTTTAAAATATTAATACTGCTTTTATTTAACATTTTTAAATATTTAATCTTTCTGTGTAGCTCACATGTTGCTTCATAATCAGATTCACCAGTTAGATTTACATGAAATCGAGGTTTACATGTAAGTAGACCAAAAAAATAAATAAAATGTATTTGGAAGCCATACATATTTTCTTTAAAGCTTTGAAAGAAACCAGAATTTTATTTTTCGAATTAAAAAATATGCATATTAGGTATAATATGGATTATCAATTAGCATTACCATTGCTGCGATTAAATTACGAATAATATTTATTATAGGCATATATGAAACAATAAATTATTATCTTAATTTATAGGTCTCAGTAAATATATCTCAATAGGATTGTTGTTTAAATAACCGTGACATGCTTAAAATCTATTCTAGAGCAATACAAGCGAATTAGATATTATACGTGTTTTGCAGCATACATTCATAAGGTAATGCTTATTCTCCATAACCACCAATGTCACTTCTGATTTAGTGGGATTGTTAATACTACCTTTGAACTAAATATTAAACGTCATCCACAATTGCATGATATGTGACATCCATATACTCAGGATATGCTTAAATTATAACCACATATGTACGGACCTATATAAATGAATGGCTAATTTGGATTCTGGTTAGGAAGGAATTAAATTTAGAAATGAAAGGCTTAAGGAATGCAGTCATATTATTTTATTTTTATTATTTTTGGAATAAAAGGAACAGGGAACAATTTATTTGAATTAGCTTGAATATAACCAAATAAGGTGGGATAAAAATAAATAAATTTTGAATGAATATTACCTCAGTGTGGTATGCAAAAACCTAATTTTATGCAACTTTATATCTACAGACACAGGTTTTTGTGTATTAAAAGAGAATGAGACACATCATATACCATCATATTTTAAAGAACATAAAATAAAAACAATGGGAGCAGCGGTATTGCGCAATTTTCACAAATATTATGTCATCCAGAATAAGGTATAAAAACTATTTTTATTTGACTAGTTGAAATTTATAACTCTTTCTGAAATGGAAATAGTATAACTCCACCTGTTCTAGAAGTTTCAGCATTCTTTTATAGTTAAATAATAAATTTTGGCACCCTAAAAATACATTTTGAATAGTAAAAATTCTCTATTCAACTTGTTATTGTTAACTTCAAACTCACAAAAAATGACCTTTACTTTCCTCTTAAAAAAAGGTTTTTTTTATTGTTCTGAAGAAATATTAGGCTGGAGTTTTATGTGGAGACATAACCAGCAATAGTACATAAAACAAGGTGGAAATAAAAATATTTGATCCTCTGAAAATGGATATGAGATTAAAGGATCAATTATTTGCAGTTTTTTATGTATTTGATCAAAATAAACTGTATAAATGAATACCTTCTAGATGGATAACTTTCTTAACTAAAATTAAATCGTAAGCTTTCAAACAGAATGTAAGCAATATTCTGTGATTGGCTCCTGGATTCTAATCAAATACTTCATTCCATTGCCCATTTGTATCAACAACTGGGAAATACTCTTGAATTATTTTGATTATTAAAACTTAGCACATAGTAATAAATTGGATTATACTGTATAATTATGACGTATGTGTTAAATTTTTGCCCATCTTGAAAATGAAAATTTCTTGTTGAACGGATGTCCCACATGACGTTGCGATGACTGGAATCATCAGCCAATAGAACGTGTAGATACCAAGCTTGAAAATGCACAGTTTCTCAAACAGCACAGCATTTGTAAAAATTCCAAAACGGTGTAACAGGGCAAGAACATGGTAAGTGATAAAACGCACGTAGAACTTTATCTGTTGCTGAAAACTGACAAAGACATTAAGTACATCAGCCTTATTATATGTTGCATACATCAAGCGTATAAAAAGGGGGTAATTGATGTCAGCAAATCACATCAATGGTTTCGAAAATTTAGGGAAGGAGACAGGAGCTGTCAAGATCAAGGAAGGTGCAGATCTCCTTCACTCGTGGGAGAAGTGGCTATAGATCAAGCCCTAAAAAACAATTCGAATTTAATCGTGTTAAAATTAGATGAAGGCTTAAACTTTTAAAGGGCACTGCTAAAAGTAGAATGATAGCGTTGGGTTGCATTAAGAATTAGGATCACTTGTTTCACAACAGTTTAATGCAGATGAATTGCCTGTATTTATTCTCATTCCAATTATAAAAATGGGCTATCCTTGAAACGGATTGTGGCCACGTAGAAATATGAACTTCATCCCATAAAGGCTTAGAGGAGTGTATGGTGGCATGCGCAGGGAAAAGTTCTGCCTTAACACCTAGACAAACCATTAAGGCAGTGATACTCAGCCTGTGGCCCGCCGGCCTTTTCAGAGTGGGCCGGTCATGGCCTTTGCTTTAAGAAATTCAGTTATTTAAGAACAATGTACTAAAAATTTAGCTCTAAATTCTACCAATCAAGCAATCAAATCTATCAATATCCTTTTCTTGATTGTAGAATGTAAGCAAAGGGCTTGGTCATGGAAGAAAAAAAATCGAAATTACCACACAACTCAGCAAAAAATGCATAAAAGTAAATATTTTTAAATGTGTTTGAGAGGTTAATATAGTATTAAAATAAAAGTTAAAAACATGAGTTTTATTATTTTGATCAATTTTATTTTGTCCAATGTTGGTTTGGTCTTGTAGAGTTTTTATCCATTATACTCATGTTACGGCCCGCGTGAAATACTTGTCATAGGTATGTGCATTAAGGCTACCTTTTATTATCTTCAACTAAATTACGCTAGACGCTGAACACGAAGAAATCCAGCGTTGTCAATCGGCATAGTGTTACCCCTTTTTCGAAATAACACGAGATCCCATGACGAAATCAAGATAAAGTGCAAAATAATAATTTTCAGAAATTCTAGAATTCTTTTCCACTCATGATTTAAGAAATTGTTCGACATATTCATTGTTGTCGAATTCGCAATATTTATTCCCTTAAAAGATTATTTCTAAAGCTTACGGAAAGTTTCGTAAGCGAAAACTGTAAAAAGAAACTTAAAAGAAATTCGTTTAAATAGAGAGGGAAAGAGATTTGAAGATTAAAAGAGAGATTTTTTTTTTTATCTTATTTTACTTTCAGCGCTCACATTTCAATTTCACTCAAACATTGTAACGATAATCTTTGATTGAGATGAATGCGTTCATTACGGTATTGATGCGTTAGAAAGATTTTTAAAAAATTTCTGGCCATAATGATTTTTTCAAAAAATGGGGATTCTTTGAGTTTTTGTATGAATTGCTTGTAAAAACATTCATAAATCTCTTAGAGAGAATGTCCTAAATGAAAATTGGCTATGCAAATGCTTCGGATTCTTTTTTTTACTTACGTATTACTGTTATCAGAAACTTTTTTTTTTTTGAAGTTGTGGGTTATGTACAAAAACTGAGAACATTCCTCCATTCTTCACGCAGATTTCTGTCAGGATCAGCCGTTATTATTTAAAGGACGGGAAAGAATTATTTTGGGAAAGCTTCCTTTTCTTTCCATTATGTGAAAAAAGCAAGTAGATTTTTTTCCATAATAAATGCTCGGAACTTGATGGTGCTCATTAATTTATTTTGTTTAGGTAATTAATTGAAATTCATCAATGTAGTTTTTTT
>BMAV01023577.1:919695-930477 GCA_019973955.1 Trichonephila inaurata madagascariensis
TGGGATCGCGGAGCCCATTACGTGTGCTGCCCTTGACGCCCACCCATCGAGGCTTCCGTCTGGATTGGTGCCGCGCACGAGGAAACTGGACTGCAGCGGAATAGAACCAGGTCGTCTTTAGCAACGAATCCAGATTCAATGTCAGTAGTGATGACAATCGTGTTCGTGTGTGGAGGCATCGTAGTGAACGTCTCAATCCTGCCTTTATTTACAGCGACTCACCGCTCCCGCAGCTGGTGTGATGGTATGGGGTGCCATTGCTTACAGTCAGTACACGGTCACCTCTAGTATAGATCCGTGGCACCAAGACAGCTCAATGGTATGTCTATGACATCCTGCAACCACTTGTGTTGCCACTCATGCAACGGCTCCCATGAGCCATTTTTCAACAAGACAATGCTTGGCTTCACACTGCAAGGGTGTCACAAGATTGTCTCCGCACTGTTACTACCCTTCCTTGTTCTGCCTGATTTCCAGATTTGTCTCCAATCGAGCATATCTGGGATCATTTGGTACGGCGAGTTGGGCATCCCTTGAGTTTGAACGAACTAGAGGCAAGGTTACAGCAAATATGGAACGAAATGTATCAAGACATCATACAGAACTTGTATGCCTTATAATGCCCGATTGTATTGCATCGTGCACTCACGCTCTAGAGGGGTTCAACAGGGTATTAAATCCTCCGTTCTTTTGCTTTTTTCTCTGAAATAAATGATCCTTTTTTTTGATTTTCTAATTATTTACTTATATCAAAGTAGTCATTACGTATGTAAAATTTCATTTCATTTTGACGACTCCTTCTTGGTGCGCTAATTTTTTCGTCCATGACTGTATTTTGATTATGATTAAAATACATCCATTTTTTTAATAGGGGTACTCAGTGTTTTATAAATTATAGTAGAGGTACACATATGCTAAAAGTTTGGGAAACTCTGTGTTAAAATATTACTATTCATAAACATGCTGTACTGAAACGTGTTGACTATTTGCTACTTAATAATTTTTAAATATAGCTTTAAATCACTAAGTATAATTGTAACAAATCAATACGTGAACAGAGACCTCTCACGGGGAATTCCAGAAACAGTCAGTCTAGAAATTGCTGCCGAAATATGAACAGCGAGTAGAACCAATGTCCCCTTTTATTGTTGTCATTCTAAGTATGGTAGATTCCGTATAAATGTCTTTATCATATCTCTAAATATTAATATTCTTTATAATGTTTGTAAATGCCATATTAAACTCTTTAACCAAAGATGTTTGGCGTCCGGTTTCTTACCGCATTTCTTTTTAAATTTGTAAATTTTAAAAACTATAATTTATTTATTTATTTATTTATAATTCCTAGATCACAATATGCGATGAACATATAAACCCGCTGGTATATATATACATACAAGCGGGTTATATATATATATATATATATAGTGTATATATATATACACTGAAGAGCCAAAAAAACTGGTACAGACATGTACATGCAAATAAAGAGATATGGAACCAATCAGAGTATGGCACCGCCGTCGGCAAACCATATATAAGAGAGCGAGTGTCTGGAACAGTTGTTAGATAGGTTACTGCTTCTACAATTGCAGATTATCAAGATTTAAGTGAGTTTGAACGTGGTGTTATCGCCGGCGCACGAGAGATGGGGCATAGCATCTCCGAGGTAGCGATGAAATTCGGATTCTCACGTACGGCCATTTCAAGAGTGTACCATGAATGTCGGGGATCCGGTAAAACATCAAATCTACGACATCACTGCGGCCGGGAAAAAATCATGCAAGAACGGGACCAACGACGAATGACGAGAATCATTAATCGTGACAGACGTACAACCCTTTTTAAATTGCTGCAGATTTTAATGCTCTGCCACCAACAAGTGTCACCATGCGAACCATTCGATGAACTTCAGTTTGGGCTTTCGGAGCTGAAGGACCACTCGTGTACCCTTGTTGACTGCATGACACAAGGCCTTACACCTCGCCTGGGCCCTTCAACACCGGCATTGGACTGTTGATGACTGGAAACACGTTGCTTGGTCTGACGAGTCTCGTTTCCAGTTGAATCGGGCAGATGAAAGTGTACGGGTATGGAGATAACCTCATGATATGGGACCCCTGATACGTCTAGATACTACTCTGACAGGGGACAGGTACGTAATCATTCTGGCGGAGATTCCGGAACTGCACCCATTCATGTTCACTATGCATTCCGACGGACTTGAGGAATTTCAGCAGGACAATGTGACACCCCACACGTCCAAAATTGCTACAGAGTGGCTCCAGGAGCATTCTTCTGAATTTAGCACTTCCGCAAACTCCCCAGACATGAACATTATTGAATATATCTGGAATGCCTTGCAACGTGCTTATCAAAAGAGATCTCCATCCCTTCTTACTCCATCTGAATTATGGACAGCCCTGCAGGATTCATGGTCTCAGTTACCTCCAGCACTACCTCAGACATTAATCGAATCCATGCCACTTCGTGTTACTGCACTTCTGCGTGCTCGTGGGGGCCCTACACGATATTGGGCAGGTGTACCTTTTTTTTGGCTCTTCAGTGTGTATATATATTATGCATAGTTAAAATATTCTTCAAAACAATAATAAAACTTATTGTTTTTTTGTAGTAAATAAATGAATAGGAAATATTTTGTTACAACTTTTTAAAATGAAAAGGATAAAAACTATTTCGATGCAATAGTAAATTATATAATAAAGAATATGTATTAAAGTTCCCCATAATATGAGGACATTTGTTACATATCAAGAAATACGTCTCATATTTATTTCATCGTTTGGGGATACTCAATATAAGACTTCTAAAGCTTCCAGTGGGATTTTAAAGTAACTTATGATTTAGTATCTACAAAATAGAGTACTAGTTAAAGTGTTAAGGTACTCTCTCGAAAGAATATTTGTTGTCCGAATATTAATCATTTGTGTTCGGTATCAACAAATTGTTTCGATGATTTCGTAGCTTAATTCAAAGGAGACTAGAAACACGCGTATTTGCTACTAATTATTAAACTCGTGAGAGTTTTCATTAGTGCTCTTTCGGAGTGAATATTAATACGAATATTCTAAGCTTTCTGTGCGGATGCGGCGTTGTAATCGAATAGTCACGAGCTCGAATTAGACTTTGTAATCAAGTTACGGGTTCGTATTCTGGTGTCAAAAAAGAAAAATCGTACAGCGGGGCTTAGACATATTAAATTTGATGGGGCTGGTCATCACGTTGAAGTGATGTAGATGTTCAAGAGAGGGAGTATTGTCCTCATCTATTGACCCTGATTCAAAATTACGATGTGGCATCGGTAGACGAGTGGTCAAAGTCACGAACTCGTCGTTGTCGAATCCTGATGCCACTGAAGACCTACCGTGTAGAGTGGTTTGATGCACGTTAAATTTGTGGAAGCTCAAAATCTTATATTAGCATGGTGGGAAAGTTTGAAGAGGGGGTGACAACTTAAGTGTTGTCCTCATTACTTGATCATGGCTCAGAATTATGAGGTCCATACCCAGATAACTTTAATGTAATTTCAAAGTACAACTCTTTAATAAAAATTTAATCAAATAAAAATAAAGTGGAGCATCATTGCATAACCACATCATAGTTCTCGTGTTTCTTTAAGACGTTATTAAATACAGTCGGACTTCTACATAACGAAGTCGTTAAATCCCGGAAAAAATTTGTTATATGGAAAATTCGTTATATAGAGGTTCATCTTTTAATATACTTTATATAAACCCCAAAAAACAAATTTTAAATTCATAAACACTACATATTAAAAAAATAATTATTCACAACTTTTTAAATTTAATATATGTTTATTTTATATATCTTACCCATAAAAAAAAAAGAAATAAAAGAAAACCTGCAAGGAAAGCAAGAAAAAAGAATGTCGAAGAATACACTGTATTTTCAATACTAAGAAAATAATTTTATATTAAAATTAACGAATTTTAAGGATATTTTCTAATTTAAAGCATACAATTAATATTAAACATACATTATTTTATAACTAGAACACTGGGACACGGGAAAACTCCACTGACGGTAAAAGACGATATCGAAGATGTTTCTAGTGAACTGCACAATGGGGCTTGAAGGTTGCACTTCTTGGATAAAACATCCAGAACTCTATTGCTCTCGGTGAGTTAGGATCTAATAAAACCAGTTCAAGATTTATGACCGCCATAAAATGTGTTACAGAGAGAATAACTTGAAATGTTCAGAAATACTTTACAAATAGAGGGAAAAAAATTGAATCACAAAAGAAAAAGTTCATTATGTAGAAAATGCACTTCGCTATAGAGAGGTTATTTTACGAAGAAAATCGTGAAATGTCCAAGGTTCCAGGAAAAAGTTCGCTATATAGAAAAATTCGCAATATAGAGGTTCGATTGTAATTAGTCCTAAGAAGATGGCCTTGTGTTATTCAACCTTAAAAATAAAGGATGTTTCAAAAACTCTGCACGGCAAGATTCCTCATTAGGAGTGCATAAAAAATGCACAAAGAACTGTACCTGTAACGTGATCCCTAGTTTACGAGAAAAATACACAAAGCAAAGTATGACGTCACAGCCGGTGGAAAGAAATACACAATATTGGACACATTAACAGCAATATTTGCAAATATTTAAAAAGGCATATATTCCAAGTGTGTCTGCCTCGCATATCGAGGCAGGTTTGAGCGTACTGTGCAATGGATGAGTACATACGTGGCAGCAGCGCGATGACCCCCGAAGTACAAGCAGCACGCAGACGAGCAGCTAAGTCCGTTTTTGTAGTCACTACGTCTCGATACACCAAATCGTTGAGATTGTTCCATAAAAAAAATCCTACGGTATGAAATTCGGCTATCGTAGCGGCCATTGAACCGAACCCTCACCTCCGATCCAACGGTCGGAGTGTGCCATCTACAGCTAATCATGTTCAGAAACACAGATATGCCCTGGAGCCCTATCTTAACCACCATGCATCATCTTTCATTCATCGTAATGTACCTTACTTTTTTCATAAAATATGGATCATACAAGTACAGTTCTTTGAGCATTTTTTTTTTTTTACTCCTAACGAGGAATTTAACTGTTTGGGCGCGTTTTTGGGACACCCTGTGCATACATCTTAGATATATCTGAGATGTGTTTACTTCAGTTTTAAGCTCACCTATTTATCAAATAATAACAAATGATATTTCTGCAGAAGCTGGTTTATTTAGATATTATTGCGTTTGGCTAGCGGTTTATTAAGCTGGATTATTTAGACATTATTACATTTGGACAATGTGTAAATAAACCGAGATAAAACAATTTTAAACTGAAAGCAATCGCACACATGCTCACGTTATAGCATTCATGTAAATGCCCAGTACTTGTGCCTTTCCTCTCTATTAGGGAAGGATCCATCCTCAGTTAATCTCTAAACGAATCCAGTGAAGCTTGCTTAAGTTTCTACGCTATTAAAATGGATAAGCGCATTTTGAGACTTAATAATAGCTAAAGGCGGTTCAAGTGACGTACGAGGTTTGATTGCAGACGAAGTGTATGTGTTGGGCCGGATCGAAATTACCGCTAATGATAATTAACTCAGCCTTCATTACGGATGTTAATTAAATGACCGAGATGTGTACAGATGTCGAACTTTGGCTATTGTCTTTAGTGTTCAGCGATTACACGAGCAGGAATGAGTTTCTAGTATGGTTTCATATATATGCTGAATTAAAAGACAAGCTCTGTCGATTTCTGTAGGACCATTAGTTATCTTTGCTTCGTAAGATTATTAACAGCATTAAGAGCGGTGAACATGTTTTCAATGTACAATAAGCTGTGTTACCGAGTTAATTAAACTCTAAGAACTCTCAATTTAATTCTTTCGAAAACGAATTATCTTTTTACTTTAATTTTCTCGCTCTCAGGAGTATTTGAAAAGTAATAAATAATATTTTCCTACGAAAAGATAATACATTGGAATGGATCCTGTTTTAATTAAATAAAGAGCTTATGTATTCCTACAAGTACCAATCAAGAGGGTCATACAAAAATTTCTAAATAAGACAAAGGATGATTTGCTTATGATAATTCGAGAATAAAGACTGAGTAGTATTCTTTATCCACACAGGAAGCGAAATTTAGTCTAAGATATTATGTTTTAAATTGTGATTATCTTTTATCTATTCCCAAGTACAACAATATTCATTTTTGAAGGAAAATATTTGCATAACAAACTATATTTCAATTTAGAAGAAAGATTAAAGAAAATAAGGTATAACTCCTTGCAAAAATATAAATGTTTTCTTTCTTAAACAGCTTACTTCTATAAAAGCTATTATGGATTTTCAAAATGGTGCGGTTGATTGCTTTTCTCAATATAATGTTTTTGTTGTTTCCATAAAAAAATTCGCAAATTTTCGTTTTTTTTTATTTGAAGCTTCTACTTTAGATTAAAAATATAATCCAAGTTCTCAGAATTTATTCTGCGTTGTCTTTTGAATAACTTTTAATGTAGAAATAATAAGTCTAAGAGGATTAATGCTTCTGTAGAAAATTGAAAGACGAGAAAAATAAATTTAAGGTTTTTGAATGCTGTTTCCGCCCACACTTCTTAAAAAAAGACTAAAATATTTTTAAAAACATAAATAGGAAAATTATTGTTAAGTAAAAATTTAGACTTTTAAAAATCGAATTTTTTTTTCCTTCCAAAATGCTTTCTTTCAAGAAAATATTAAATTTAAAAACACCAGATTTAGTTTTAATAATCGTAATGGACTTTTTTCCTGTCATTATAATAATTGATAAATGTTTAAAATTTTGTCTTATTAAATGAAAAAGGGAATTGAGTGACTAAAAGTATTTACTTTGTCCTAACTTAAATTAAATTAAACCTTCTAAATTTATATTCAATTCGATTGCATGGTAACGCGGGTATAAATCCTTTAACAATAAGTAAGATAGATTTATAACTGTTAGTTAAAACAGTGTAAAAAGATTGATGCTCCTCCCCCTCTGTATTCATTCTATTTTGAATCATGTACAGAATGTAGAAAAAGAGAGACCATTCCAAAAATTTTCTCGATAATTTATTTACTTTTTCATTAAATAACCTTTTGAAAACTATTATACAAGCTAAAGGCGGAATTTTCTTGCATGTACCATGTGACCTACGTAAATACAATTGTGGTCGCAACCTCTATTCTTAAGTGATAGGGTGTCCCGTTTACCATTACACTGAAAGTTTTACTTAATTTTAGATAAGTTGTTTACTTGCCCTAAATTAAACGAAGGTTTGGCTTCATTTCTATTACATTTGCAATGGTTTGAAATTTTTTTCTCTAAACAAGTCTCTCTCTCTGTTTCTTTTTTCCCTTATTTTTATTTATTTATTTGTCTTCTCTATTCACAGAACTCGTAAAGCTCCCTGTCTGGTTTCATTTTTGAAACCTCGAATCTATCTTTAACATTATTTCAAGATACCGACTCTAAACTTTAAGTAAAGCCACGATATTTAATGTGTTGAACAAATAACTAATGATTTTTTTTAACTTAAAATTAGATATTGGGTAAATAATAATATTCTCTTATTTTCATCTATGTGTGTGTCTTTCTTATATTCATCGCATGATTTTTAAATATTGTACATATATATATATAATATGTACTAAATAGCTATAATTTTCTAAATAATAAAAGCATAAATATAGAAGACTAACCAGACAGTATATATTAGAAATAAGTAGCTATGCAGTAGTACAATATATATATATATATATATATATATATATATATATATATATATTATATACAATAAAAGTGAAGAAGTACTAGAACCTACAGTGCTAAAGCAGGAAGAAATTGGAATTCACCAGACACAACAAATGTAGATACAAAAAAAGTCTTTGGACTAAACTGTGGAGACCTATTATGATTTCTAAAGCTGTCGCTGAATTAGGCCAAGGAATTAGGGTTAGCAATGCTTTATGAATCCACCTTCCCCGTACAGCAGAAACTTTCGACATAATAGGGGGGGGAAACCAAGTTGAAAAGTTATATATATATATATATATATATATGCGTGTGTGTGTGTAATTTTTTTTAATAAACTCTACGCACGTTAGAGACTGAAATTACATGAATACTAAAGATAAATAATCTTTACTTAATCTTGGAATCTTGGAAACTTAAAAATATGTATGCTGCAGTATTATAAGCATTGTTGACTGAGGAGAGCTATTTCACTTACATGAAAGTAAGCTTTAACTAGCTTTACGGTGTGCCACAACCTTCTTCCTTTGTGCTTACAATTCTGAAAGAAATTCTATATAATATAACGAATAATAGTTCTAAATCCATTATTTATCAAAAGGTAACTTACCTAAAGATGAATTCGAAAATGCTTAGATCATGATCAACCATACAACAATAAATAAATTATTTCCAGATTCATTGATACAAATGCATATTCAAATTTGGATAAATATGGGCCAAGTTGTAGCATTAGAAATATGTGTAAAATTATTTATTACTAAAAAAAATTCTAAATTAAAAGTCTAAAGTAAAACTATGATAATAGAAACAATATGGAAACATATTTTTGTGATTGTATATATATAGACATACAAAAAGATAGTTTATCTTCTATTAATTTAAAATTTATGAAAAGTATAAAAATATACAAATCTACTGGGAGTTATATTAACGTCTCATTATATAAAGCTGCACGAGCGCTAGAATATACAAATCTAAGCATTTAAGAACAAAACCTTTTCCTCAATTATTACATTAAGCCCATAGTCTTTCTGTATTGTCGAAAGATAATTTAATGTCTATAAGTATAGATTTTATGACGGAAGCGCATTTAAATTGCTAAAAGCAATACACGTACTCATGCAATTTAATGCGCATATCCTCTTACTTAACGTGAAGAATTCACGAGCTTCTCTAAGCTGTACTACCGTAATACATGTAAAATTAAAGACACATTGCACTCAAAGCATAATTAATTATTATGGTTCCGGTCAAAGATTGTATCAACAGAAAAATGCCAAAGGAATATGCATTTTAAGTTTAATTAAGTAGCTAATCTAAACGTACCAATTTCACCACTAAGTATCTAGCATTCTCTTCATAAATCTTAAGAAGGTGGGAAAAGGATCGATTTACTTTGCTATCTCCCTTTTATGAACGCAACTTTAATCTCGATTTTTCTTTATTGTGTTTTACTTAAAAATGCAACGGAACAATCCCATTCTCTAAGCACTCTTGATTACCGTCATAGTTTCATTTTAGCCCAGCTATTAATTTAAGTACCATTCATTTATATTCCGGTGCCTCGAGACATTTCTGCGAAAACTTAAAATACCTAGAGGTACATGAATTAATCCTCTGCACTCGAGTAATTTGTGACTCTCGATATTGAACAACTGAATAAAAATTCAAAAATGTGTGACGATTCTGTAAAATGGCTTGAACTGTGTAAAACGAGTTTTGGGATTGCGTTTAAAATGTGAACTGGATACTTTTAAAAATAGATATTTTTAGTCTAAATTTATATTTTAATAGAATGTGATTTTAATTACAAATAAGAATCTTCTTTATAACTAATGGTTTATTTAAAGCTGTCTCTCTCTCTGTTCTCGGATTCTATCTCTCTCTCTCCTCCCCTCTCTCTTTTATCTCACATTCTATATCACCTCTTGCGTTTTCTCTCTCTCTCCCATCCCCTCTCTCTTTTATCTCACATTCTATATCTCCTCTCGCGTTTTCTCTCCCTCTCTCTTCTCTCACATTCTCTCTTTATCTTTTCTCTCTCTCCTCTCACATTCTCTCTTTATCTTTTCTCTCTCTCCTCTCACATTCTCTCTCTTTTCTCTCATATTCCCTCTCTTTTCTCTCCTCTCATATGTGTCTCTTTTATCTCTCTCTATATATACTCTCTTTTCTCTCTCTCTTTTTCTCCTTACTCTCTTTTCGCGCGATCTCTACTCTCCCTCTCTTCTCTATCTCAATTTCTTCTCTCTTCACAACGTTTAATAATACAACCCATACTAGGAAGACTTTCAAGATAGAAAGATGTCGCAATATTAATGTTGTAGTCTAAATTCACTAGTAGTGAACACATTTTAGTATCTACGAATTTATGCTCTTATCGAGTCATTTTTCTTCTGCTTGCGGTATACTCTACATAGTGTCTTCTGTACATTATTGTCAAAAGTCTCTTTCATATTTATTGTTAAGATAGAAAATTCCATGTTTTTTAAAAAATATTTTTAAATTTAAGAAACTCAGTATGATAAATTCAGATATTCGTATATTAAAGCCCCATGAGTCTAAAATAATATTAATACATATAAAGGGAAAAAAGTTCGGCAGCTGTAGCCTTGCAATCATGGTCACGGATTCGTGACCTGCGTGTCATAAGTTCAAAACTCTAGTGCCACTGATGACCCGCCGTGTAAGAGGAACTGATGTACGTTAAATCTGTCGAGGCTCAAAGTCCTCACGTTGGCGTGGTGTGGAAGTTTGAAGAAGGTTGACATCTCAGGTGTCATTCTCATCACTTGATTGTGGCTCAAAATTATGAGCTCCGTCACAAAAACCCTCGTGTAGCTTTATAGTGCCACGTTAGCAAACACTCTCTCTATCTTAGGTGCGGAAAGAAAGCTTTGATCGATTTTCAAACTTACTGTACAGCAAAGTCAGAGACAGCTGTATCACAGTAATAAATAACTATTTTTCAATTCCTGCTATTAGTTCACACTCTCCCTATATATATATA
>BMAV01023577.1:932348-944614 GCA_019973955.1 Trichonephila inaurata madagascariensis
TCACATTCTCTCTTTATCTTTTCTCTCTCTCCTCTCACATTCTCTCTCTTTTCTCTCATATTCCCTCTCTTTTCTCTCCTCTCATATGTGTCTCTTTTATCTCTCTCTATGTATGCTCTCTTTTCTCTCTCTCTTTTTCTCCTTACTCTCTTTTCAATCTTTACTCTCCCTCTCTTCTCTATCTCAATTTCTTCTCTCTTCACAACGTTTAATAATACAACCCATACTAGGAAGACTTTCAAGATAGAAAGATGTCGCAATATTAATGTTGTAGTCTAAATTCACTAGTAGTGAACATATTTTAGTATCTACGAATTTATGCTCTTATCGAGTCATTTTTCTTCTGCTTGCGGTATACTCTACATAGTGTCTTCTATACATTATTGTCAAAAGTCTCTTTCATATTTATTGTTAAGATAGAAAATTCCATGTTTTTTAAAAAATATTTTTAAATTTAAGAAACTCAGTATGATAAATTCAGATATTCGTATATTAAAGCCCCATGAGTCTAAAATAATATTAATACATATAAAGGGAAAAAAGTTCGGCAGCTGTAGCCTTGCAATCATGGTCACGGATTCGTGACCTGCGTGTCATAAGTTCAAAACTCTAGTGCCACTGATGACCCGCCGTGTAAGAGGAACTGATGTACGTTAAATCTGTCGAGGCTCAAAGTCCTCACGTTGGCGTGGTGTGGAAGTTTGAAGAAGGTTGACATCTCAGGTGTCATTCTCATCACTTGATTGTGGCTCAAAATTATGAGCTCCGTCACAAAAACCCTCGTGTAGCTTTATAGTGCCACGTTAGCAAACACTCTCTCTATCTTAGGTGCGGAAAGAAAGCTTTGATCGATTTTCAAACTTACTGTACAGCAAAGTCAGAGACAGCTGTATCACAGTAATAAATAACTATTTTTCAATTCCTGCTATTAGTTCACACTCTCCCTATATATATATATATATATATATATATATATATATATATATATATATAATTAAATTAGATTCAAAATTAAATTTCCTATCTAGTAATTCACTTTTATATTACCTCCTCACTTCTTCAAGTACCAAACTAATGATCCATTTATTTCTTCCGAACATATGGCCTAGCCAATAAACATGTCTAATTCCAGATCGTTAAATTTAATAGCCCTATATGTCAGCATTAACTTTAAAGAGCACTCATGGACGCCGCGATCTGTGTTTTAAGTGTTTAACCCACTTAAGATTATTCGGTGGCGTTCTTTCTCTCTCTCTCTCTGCCTCTTGCGTCAGATGATGTGTAACTTTGATCAAATAAAAACCTTGTTAAAAACTAAGTCTGTTTCTGACTCTAAAATCATGTCATATATATATATATATATATATATATATATATATATATATATTTTATATATATATATATATATATATATATATATATATATATCTTGTTCCAATTTCCAATCGTTAATAAAATACTTTTTATATTTATCCACTCCAGTTCAAATACAATTTTTTGAACTTGTAGTGGATGACACTTGATTTTAATACAGTTTTTTTTTTCAAATATTAATTCATTAATCAATGAATAATTGGTAACAAACAAAAATAATAGTCCAACACCATATTTAAAAAAAGGGAAATAGCTCGTTGTGTCCTTGTAGCGCAATGGGTAACGCATTGGACTTCTAGTCCAAAGGTCGTGAATTCGAATCCCAACTGTGATGGCCTGATTACTCAAAACGTGATTTCTTTTTACTATACTATTTTATTGGAATAATTAAATTTAATGAATGAAAATAAATTGTAACAAACAAAAAAATAATAGTCCACATCATATTTAGAAACGAAAATGGAAAATTGCAAGGAAAATCGCTTTCTATTTTGCCACTTAATATTGTGATTTTGTGTCATATGTATATATATTTATTTTAATTGTAATTATTTAAAAAAAAGTAACTAAAATAAAATTTTTCTTTGTTGACCTAAGTAGGAATTGATTTTTAATTTTTGAAGTTATACTTCTTTTGGGGCGTTAGAGAAATAGGATGAGGGTAAATTTTTACAATGCGCGCGCACACCGTCACGGATGCGAAGATCTTTTGTCTAGAAATATACAGAACGGGACAAATCATTCCCGCTTTCGAAATTCTCAGAAAAGTATTTCTCTTCACTTCCCTGAAGAAGAAGACTCCCGGGTTTGAAGAGGGGAAAACTCGATCTGCAGTCGAATGCTCTACTACTGAGCTATACCCCCGCGTCAGCTAACCTTTGCTTTGCGTTCCGTAGGAACGGATACGAAAATTCTTTGTCTTGAAATATGCAGAACGGGACAGATCATTCTCGCCTTCGACCACCTCCCCATATTATTGGTCCTATTGTCCCTGTGCGGGGGGTTTAAATTTATTTAAATTTTGATTATCTCAGGTGTTTGGCTGGTCCGATTGACTGAAGGTTAGTATCGTTCAACTCTGCTCGTGACCGCCTTTCGTCCTTGGCCCAGCTTGCCCTGCTAAAGATTTTTAGAAAGATTTTAATCTTGTTACGCCAAAGAAGTATAACTTCTTACGTGAGTACATAAGTACACACACACTTTTTTTTATATTACTTGTTTAACTATTTATAATTAAAAGTGGATAAATTATGCAACGGATGAGTGAGTGAGAGTTTATTAACATCGCATTATACGGCAACATGAGGGCTGGTGGTGGCGGACTTTGAAATTTTGTTTCGTGATCAAGTAACAGTGTCTAGACCTGAGCCCGCATCATTCTCTCCTAACTTCCACAGAATGGCAACGTGAGAACTTTGAGCAACGACAGATTTAATAGGCGTCAGCCCCTCTACGTGGTGAGTATTCTGTGGCGCTAGGGCTCAAATTCATGACACGTGGGCTACTATTGGTGACCCTGACGACTAGGCTACCTTAGCTTTAATAATTTTAAACGGGAAAAAATTCATTGAAAACATGGTTTACATATGTGGTTATATGAGAAATCTTTAAAAATTTAGCATTCTAAGCTTCTAAGAGAGTAACTGCTTTTCTTTGTCCTTAATTCAATTCTCTTACTTTTCTTCTAAAATTCTGAATTTTTCCGTTGTAATCAACAGTTTTCAAGAACAATAAGCTATTCCCTTGACTGAAGAAAATGTCGGAAACTTTCGTTTAGATCAGATAAGCTAGTCGATTACATACCAGCACCTCGAGAAATACATTACTCTCACTATCACTCTATATTTCATGGGTAATTTCTAAGAGCAGGATATTGTAGCGAGGATAACGTTGTCCATTATCCAAAGCTATTTGAATATTTCTCCTCGATGATTTGATGTCACCACATATAATAAATTAATCTGTCATTTCATTCTCTGAAGCTATTGGGAAACTAAAATTTAAATGAATAATGATATTATGACTCCCTATTATAAGAGAATAAATCCTTGTCAGTTGAGTAGTTATTAGAAAGAGACATATTAGTCTAGAGGATGTATTTTAAGTCGCTTTTAAGACATCTAAATTATTGCTATGATATTGCAAATAAGCTAACGAATGAATTGTATAGAATTAAAAGGAAAATAGTAATTGTTTGTGATTAATTAGACTCAGTTAAAAGCACCTTTAATTAAAATTTATAAGTAACATATTTAAATCACAATCCACAGTTTGCGTTTTTTTTCCCCACTTAAATACGTTTCTATTATCCTAACGCACGGTCCTTACAATAATAAATGTTTTTGCATAAAATGCATTTTACCTACACATTCATTTTAAGACATCTAAATTATTGCTTTGATATTGCAAATAAGCTAATGAATGAATTGTATCGAATTAAAAGGAAAGTAAAAATTATTTGTGATTAATTAGTCTCAGTTAAAAATACCTCTAGTTAAAATGTATAAGTAACATATTTAAATAAATCAAGTTTGCGGTTTTTTTTTCATTTAAATAAGTTTCTGTTATCTTTATGCACGGTCTTTACGATAATATAAGCTTTTGCATAAAATGCATTTCACCTGCACATTCATTTTTATTTCTGCCGACATGTACATTATGGTGCATTAAATTTTAAAAAAAAATTTTTTTTACAAAAATTTCATGATTTACTTATGCGGAAAAGATGTACTGTAGTATATACACTGCTGTTCGTAAAAAATGCAACACCATGAAGGAATTATCAGAATTAAATGAATTTTGCAGCAAATATCAATTATAGGATGTTACGTTACATAGTAAAGTTTCAGAGCCACCACGCATGCGTGGCTTGCGCAGCGCCCTCTGAACTGATACGAAAAACGTATAAATAGAGGGCTGTAGTGGGACGTTGAAAATAGTTAATGATTATTTGTTAATGGCGAACGTTTAGTGAGACCAAAGTATGCCTCCACGACGAAATAAGGAGAAATTCCAACAGCTTACGGAGTTTGAACGAAAAAAAGCTTATTGGCCTTCGAGAAGGAGGATTTTCCTATCGCATAATAGGAGCTCGTGTGCAGTGGAACAGTTCCACAGTGACGCGAGTTTGGAAACAGTGGATCGATGAGCACCAAACAACTCGAAAAACTAGCAGTGGACAACGGAAGCGCGTGACGATCGACACCTGCTCCGCATGGCGGTGAATGACCATACAGCTTCCACCAGACAGTTGGCGGTACGTTGGTCTACTGCTACAGGTGTGCTAATGTCGGCTTCGTCAATTCGCCTGCTGCACCGTGGATTGCGTGCAAGGGTGCCTTTATACAGGATTCCCCTCGCGGCAAACCATTGACAGCTGCGTCTGCAATGGGTTCATGAACACAGAGCCTGGCAAGCTGATTGGCCCCAAGTTGTCTTTTCAGATGAATCAGGCTTCAATTTGTTGGACCATGATGGCCTCATTCGTGTTAGACGCTATGCCGGTGAACACTGCCTTCCAGAATGCGTTATCGAACGACACAGTGGCCTAACACCCGGAGTTATGGTTTGGGGTGCGATTTCGTATCATGAATGATTCAATTTGCTTCGAATTGAGGGTAATCTCAATAGCAACAGATACGTCCGTGAAGTGCTACAGCCCGAAGTCGTTCCCTTCCTTCAAGGCATCCCTGGAGCTCTTTTTCAGCTGGATAATGCACGCCCACATGTTGCAAAGACTGTCCGAGACTATTCAGCCCGGCACATGCAACTTCTTCCTCGGACCTGCTTATTCACCAGATATTTCGTCTATTGAGCATGTGTAGGATTTGGTTGGTCGGCGTCTCGCTCGTGATCCGCGTCTTGCAGCTTCAAAAGATGAACTTTTGCTGCGCATACAAGCAATAATTATAAAGCGTACGAATTATCAAGATAAATGTGAATTTTTATGTATAATTTTATATAAAAGCCATAGAGTCACTGGTAATTATTTTTTAAACTTGTTCTTAACTTACTACATTTTACTGCAGTACTGATACATTTATAAATGTGTTATACCAGTGTAAATGTGTATTTTGTTTTTTTTACGTTCAGTAAATTAATATTTTTTGAAGATGATCTTTTGTTTTCGACTTTTCAATAGGCTCGCGCCCCCCTTGTAGAGTTATTACGCCAAACAGTTTGAGAAACTCTGCCTTAAGACCATTTGGGTAACATGCCTGTCTATTCTTCAACTGTTAGTGATAGAGGACCGTTGAGATACAGCATAGAGTTCCGTATTACCGTCCTGAACCCATCGATTCCATATTCTGCTGACAGTCATTGGATCTCAACCGACGTGAGCAGCAATACTGCGATATGAGAAACCTCAAACCCGGTACGCTACAATTGTAGTATTGGGTGTTATCCGATATTTCGTCTAAAGTGTTTTCGCGTTAAACGTATTTCAATGTATTTTAGTACTTCTTAAGATTTATTGTGATGAGAGGATGCCTACTAAATAGTTACAAGAAAAATATTAGGTACATTTAACAGCTTCTATAGTATTAAATTTTCTTAAAATATCTACTGTCGAAATTGTAGTGCACGATAAAGCGAAAGACCGCAAAAAGCTCGGATTGTGTGGACTGATTCAGCTGTGCGGGGAAAGTGACCTGGGGCTGTGAAATGTTGGAATGTATATTGTACTACTCACAGTACTTATTTATCACTAATCATCGTTTGGGGTTATCTATATTGTAGAAAAATAATTTTATATTTTGAATCTAAAATAATCTAACCAAAATTAGGCCATTTTCCATTTTTTTTTTTCCTTCCGAAATTCAGCTCTTTTGCGGCAATGTTAAATTTTGAAATTGTTATTCTTTAATTACTTTTCTTTTAATCTCCGTACCATAAAACATCTTTTCCGCATAGGTAGGTCTTATTAATAATATTTTTCCTCCATACAACCGTGATCCAAATGAACTTTTTAAAATGAAAATGCTAGATTAAATTTAAAACATATGTATTAGTTGTTTACTAATTTTCCACACAAATATTAGTTGCTTCATAAAAAATTAACCATTCCAAAATTTATATAGGTTAGCTACATGTATTTCACATGTTGAATAAAATAACTTTTTACAACCACTAAGAAAGTTCCACCAAATATAATGAAAATTTTTATAAAAAAAAGTCTTGGCAAAATATAGTTTCTTTTGAAATTTATGATGCTAGAATAATTTTATATATTTTTTAATTAAAAAAAAATTAATTTAGAAATAATATTGATGATTTATGTAACAAATGTTCATTAAAGATCCTCACTTGCTTAGTTAATTAATCCGAAAAAGTTTTTTTTTCTTACTAATTGCTGCATATTGAAGAAGGGATGAATTTTCATAAAACAAATTAAAATGAATTCTTATTCAAAGTACAGATATTTAAATAAGAAAAAGTGCCCGAAATATATTTTTTAGTATTGGGAGATTAACTGCATTTTGCGAACGAGTAAGTGGAAGGCGTTTTTATGGAAAATTATTTTTCAGTACCCTCGTATATTAAAATATGCACTTTCAATCAATAATTCTTTTTATTTCTCTTTAATACATATATACGATATTTAAGCTGTAAAACAAAATAAGAATATTAAATATTTTTCTTTTAGTTCTTATAAAGAATCAATTTATCGATAATTTTAGAATTTATTATATATAATACATATACACTGTATGCAGTACGGTACATAAGTTTGTCTCATTAATTACGTTTTAGCGGATATAGTATGAGATAATAGAAGTGTTCACACACACACATAAACTGAAATATTAGGGATTGATCGTCTTTAAAATAAACTTCAGTAAATATTAATCATTGCTAACTTTTTTAAGAGATAATCATATGATAAAATAATGGTGAGATGAAGAATAACAGTACATGAAAAGTACGAAACGGATAAGAACCTTATAAGATTAACATTTTAGAAACTACAAGAATATTTTTGTACTTGCAATGTTAAGAAGCTGATGTTTGAAAAGTAAATGCTTTTTCTCTCTCTATATATAAGAAGTTTTTTATGATGCTGTAATAAATTTATTACGAACTACGCATAATGCCAACGTTCAAGATAACTTGCCAAGTTGGCAACCCCGATTTCGCAAGTGTCGTACGCGTTGAATTGGCAACCATTGACTTCGTTTCATATAATGTCGCCCATACGGTTGCGATAGTACTTATTGCAAGCTCTTGCAAAGAAATATCGCAACGACTTCCTGGACTGGAATCGTTGCATAAAAAGGAAGATGTCACCTCATACGAAGACATATTAACAATTAAGGGAACTAAATACTCAACTTTCCAGGAAGCAGCTGGTTTATCAAAATCTGAGGGCTTTCTCAATGAAATGTTGGACGATGTAGCTTCAGTGATGAATTTAACTGAAAAGGAGCGCCAAGAACGAATTTTGCGAAAAAAGGAAAAAATGAACAGAACTACATTGTACATGTAAATTACAGTTTTACAATTTGAGCAATGAGTATGAACAGTTGTATACAGAACAATGTGGGTTGGTGCCTGGTTGGTTTTATGGGTGGACCCCCCCCCCCCTCTCCCAGCAGTGTTTCTTAAAAAACATAATTTCTGAACAAATTGGTTTCTTTTTAATGTGTTCAAATTGATAAATTTAGAAGTTATTAAAGAAACATGCTAAAAAATCAGAAAAATAACAGAGGATTAAAAATTAAACGTTTTTCAATAATAATTACGGTATTATTGCAGTTCTTTTAGGAAAAAAAAATTCCTTCTTTTTTTTCTTTTTTTTTATGCAAACAATGATTTTCTTCAATGAATTGCATAATTTTAAGAGAATTCTTTGCAAAAGTTCGAATGTCAGAAAGCGATCCTAATTTCAACAAAATGGTGATGGTGGTGGTGGGGAAATAAACAAATATTTCAGAAAATTTGTGTAGCATTTTTATAAAATGACCGTAATCAATTTTAGAAGATTACAAAACATGAAGTATTTTGAATACAAAACATGAACTTTGTAGATTCAGGAACAAAAATCTTGTGCCAGTGAGGAAAACTTGAAAGTGGCTCAAGGTTTTCAGGAAGGATGAGAATTTTACCAGATGATCCAGATAACACGGTCTCATGGAGCCTTTCTTTATTATATAAGTTGACTGATTACATTCGGAATTCGGAACTGTGATTTTGAAAAAGTGTATAAATGAATAGTTTAATGAATAAATAAAAAAATTATTTAAATCGAATTTTTTCGCAAAAAAGCAAGAAAGGATGATATATTTTCAAAACATTCTTTTTTTATGAAAAATGCTTCAATAATAAAAAAAAAACACCCGTATTTTACCTGTATATGGCTTTTTTGTTAAAATTTTTCTACTCAGATTTATTAAAATACGAATAAATCTACGTCTAAATTATATATTTCAAAAATATACTCGTTCAGGCTCTGTGCAGAATTTTTAGATAAATATATGAAACATTTTTATAGAAGCATTTTCTATAAAAGGAGAATGTTTTGAAAATATGCATTTTTTTCATCACTCTTTGCCTTCCCCTCCCCCCCTAAAATGCATCTGAATAAACTTTTTTTTTTTAATAATGCTTTAAAACAATTTTATATTTATAATCTAATTCAACACTAAATATGAAAAAAAATTATTCATTCATGCATCTTTCTAAATAACAGTTTTGAATGGTCCATCACTTTAAATGCTTTAAAATATATTAACACGTATACCAATCGAAGACACATTAAAACTTTCAAGGATATTCGCTCTTTCTTTTATTTTTTTTTATCCTATTATTCAACCTTCCTTTCATTTAACCATCCAGAATTTAACCTTTAAATTGTATTGCCCGATATTAACTCGGGCACGGCACTAATGCTATAAAATATCACGAACGAATACTATACAGGGTAATTTTTTTGTCTGGATCTTGTTGTTATACCCGACTTTATATCGGGACAAGTTTATTTCGAATTTATCTCTTTGTGAAACCCGAATCTACATCGGAAAAAGTTAATTTGGTTTCAATCAATAGATGGTGTTTGATGAGCAGTATTCATGATACTTCCATGATTAACCTCAAATATAAAGAAATAAAGAAAATGAAGGTATACTCAAGCCATACATTGTTCTTAACTACAATCCAACTATGGGTATGGGTGGTGTAGATCGCTGTGAGGAAATATCTTTTCATCCCACGATACGTTAACGCCATAAAAAATATATAAATATATTTTTACATTTACTAGATAAGAAACTCTGGAACTCCTTTTTTCTCTATAAAAATGTTGTTGGAAAACGTATTATATTTTAAGAATTTCGAGTCCAAGTTGTAGAAGAACTTTTTCAATTCCTACACACACACACATACACACACTATTAGCTCACACTCACTATATATTTATTTATTTATCTTGGTGGGGGGGGGGGGAATTTTCAATCGTTAATAAAATACATTTTAAAGCACTCAATTGAGCTGAAATTTTATATACATGATTATTTTGGATGACAATACGATGATTTAATTATAATTAATGAAAATTAACTGATTAAAACTAATTAGTTAAAGAATTACAAATACACACAGTCACGTTGGCATCATTTTTGGCGACTTAGCGACCCTTTTGGCGACTTGTGTCAAAACTTAAAAAGGTTTTTTTTTTCACGTTTTAAAGCATTCAGTTGAACTGAAATTTTATATACACGATTGTTTTGGATAACAATACGATACTTTAATGATAATAAATAAAAATTAATTACCACTTTATGTTGTGATTCTGTCATATGTATATACATATTTATATTAATTGAAACTATTTAATAAAAAGTAGCTAAAAAATAAAATTTTTCTTTGTTGATCTAAGCAGGAATTGACTTAATTGTTTTTTTATATTACTTGTTTATAAACATGATGCAACTTCTGGACAAAAGAATCCTGGTAGATCACATACAGTAGAAAACCCTGCCCGTCTTAGTGAACGACATTTTATATCCCATATTTCCCTTACTCCTGCGAAACGTGAGTCTAAAAGACAGAGAAAAGTTTGTTGTTAAAAAAAGGATGCTAATGGAAAAAAGATAAGGAAAGGAACACGATTCTGGTGTAATGATTGCGGAGTTGAAAAAAGAAAAAGTTAGAAAAGTTTTTCCAGTTATACCACACAAAACTGAATTACTGAACTACTAATAAATTCTCATTTTTATTTATTATTATTATTATTATTGTTTTTAGAAAATAATTTTAAATTTTTATCTACCAAATTTATTTTATTTTGTACTAAAACATATTATTTTTGCAATAAAAAAAAATTGACACAATTTATATACACAAATCATCAAAATAACTTCAGTTAAAGATCGAGTAAAATAAGCCTTAAAAGTAAAATAAGTAATAATTTAGCTATCGGAATACAAATTAAGGAACATAAATTTATTACTGCAAATTAAAATCTGCATAATTTTTTTAAATAAATATAATTTGTCTTTTGTATATACCCTGAAGAAACAACGAGCACACAAACCGATGAAATAAATATATTTTATTCAATCTTATTAAATGAAAACACATCTTTTTTATCGTAAACAAATGTGCTTGATAAATGCAGTGTTATCTTGGGAAATAAATAAGGGATGAATAAAGACTTAGTTGGGCTCGAAAAGTATTACATAGCACGTAATTGTAAAAAGAGAGAAATTGATTCTTCTAGTTCACTTCTTTTATAAAACATCTCGAAATTCCCCAATATTTCTTTCCTTATTTCTCATTTTTGTCACGTTCATGGAAATCTAGAATTTAATCTATCTTTTTAAGGCTATATCCAGCGTAATATTAAATAGTAGGATCCAAATTGGAAACATTTTTTCAAACAGAGAAATACCCTAATATTGTTGTATATGTTACCGTTAAAGTGTATAATTCAGTTATTTTAAAGGATAACTAGGTATTTCATGAAATAACTAGACAACTCAGTTAAAGTATATAATAGTTGAACAATTTCATACTTTACCTAGTTATTCGATGAAATAACTAATGACAGGCCGTTAAAGGGAAAAATAAACAATTTCAAAGTTATTTTATAAATTAATTGATCATAAATAGCTAAAATCTCTCGAAAAATATTTTTTATCTTATTGCGGATGATTAATTGATAAATAATAAGGGAAAGCAAATGATATAATTTATTATTGCTCATATTGCTGACATTAGTTAAATAGAAAGGGGGAGAGAAGAATATGTTGCAGAAATAGTTATATTTAAATATATACTATTAAAGAAATACATGTTGGGAAGAAAAACTGTTGCTTCATAAAAGCATTGTGTAAACTTTTTCAAACAAAAATGTAAGAAAATTAATTTAAATTTTTTGAAATACCATTATTTTACTTTCCATTATTTATTAGAGCGATAATTGCTGTGATGACACTTAGAATTGCATTGCATAATATTTTTGAAAAAGGCACACTTTTTACCATTACACATTTTTTTACAGGAGCATTTTTTAAATCCTTATCCAGTGCGGCAACTTTGAGCAGTTGCAACCGATCTAAGCTTTGTGTCAATATTCGCAACTTCTTCAATGGAAATTAAATCTCGTTCACATATATACTGAACTGAGATCTAGAGTACATTTGTTTCATTCTGCCATCTCTTGTTCTTGAACGGTTCAAAGAACTTTCGTATTTCATACTTTAAAGTTCAAGTAATCATTGTTCTATATAGAATACCTAGTTATAAATCGTAGAATTCAATGATTGTATATACTTTAACCGACTTGTCCAGTTATTTCATGAAATATCTAGTTATTCTATGAAATAATGGATTTCACACTTTAACGGTAACCAGTAGCGCACACAGGAATTTTTCAAGGTGGGGGGGGGGGG